>CBVK0100020095.1:0-43505 GCA_900067695.1 Picea abies
CGAGATCGGTCTCGGCATTCCTGCTGAACCGCTCTTCCGATCTCACGCCAAATTTGTACTAGACAAAGGAAAGTTGGAACTTGAACTAGTGGTGGTGAATATGTTTGATAAATAACTAGGAATGTGTCAATGTACAACATGTGCTGAGTGATAAACTACCTTTGTAGTTTGTAGGTCAACGATTGGCTCTACTTTCCAAACAAATTATGTATCAACCGGTCATGTATTTGTTATATGTTGCTATTAATAATGTTTTAATGTTTTTGTTTCCAATTGAACATAATAGCTATTGCTTTGTTGGAAATTCACTTTTGAACTTTTTTTATCATTAGCTGAAATTTCTTTATTGTTACCAAATTACAATATTATTAATGTTTTTGTTTCCAATTGAACATAATAGCTATTGCTTTGTTGGAAATTCACTTTTGAACCTTTTTTTTATCATTAGCTGAAATTTCTTTATTGTTACCAAATTACAATATTATTAATGGGGATCATGATACAAGACACTAACTATTATAATATTTTAATATCATTTGGATTTTTTAATACCCTCGATCATGTCAAGAATAGACAATACTAAGAAAGGAACAATAAGAAAACTTGATATTGTCAAAGTATTTTTTATTGATTTCGAAATCCAAATTGTTTCTCGATATTCATAAGATGTTTACGAAAAATATGATATTTACAAGCGCATTTGAGATATAAGTTAAATCTAAATCTCCAATTCAAAATGATTCACTCTGTGCTTTGTTCCAAGAAGGAGGGATTAGCGGGTGGATAATCTTCGAACTTCAGGTATATAGAAAAAGGGGGTTACTTTTACAATTGAAAGTCTTTGCTACTTATTTAAAACATAAACTTGGAAGAATGTTGGAGGTTGATGAACAATCAAACATATGGTTACATACATTTTTCTTTCTAATTTTTAAGTGAAAAATTAACCATGTTACACATCTACTTCATTCACGAACCATTCTCGATCTTTGGTTTTAATTTCAATTTCACCCCTTATCCAACACCTATACCATCTAGCTCTTTTTCAAAGAGAAAAATGTATGTCCTCATCCATGTATAGGTGGAAAATGAATAATTTGGACCGACTACATATTACTTATTTCAATGTATGACTAGTGCAATTAAACATTTTTTACCATAGCCTAATCATATTTTTCTAATTGCTTAATTTTGTTGTATTTGTTTATGTTCAATAAGCTTTTGATATTTTACTAATTTTCAAATTTTGTTGTATTTTTTTTTGTATTTTCAAGTAAGTAAACTTCCAAATTCCTTTGTGGCCAGTGACAATTGGTTTTCACAAATCGAGTTCGATGAAGAGTGTTGTTAAATGAGTAGTTTGTAATAAATAGAGATATAAATTACAAATCTGGTTTCCAATTATTTAAGGTATTGTCAATAGAAATTGAAATTGTTAAAAATTGAAAAATATGAATACATTAATCATATATCTTAAATTGACATAGTCACATTAAAATTTTAGAATTCATTGTTGGCTCTAAACTTCCTTTGAAACTTAAATTTACACACATTTTTCCATGTAGCATTTTAAATGACACAATCACCAAAGCATCAACCTGAAATAAATTTTACATCGAGTTTCCATGTATCATTTTAAATGACACAATCACCAAAGCATCAACCTAAACTAAACTTTACATATAGTTGATGTTTCTTTTTAATGATAACAAAATATCTCATTACAGTCTCACAATATCAAGGATTATCTCGATATTATTGATGTCAGTGTCTTTTAGTCTTGAATTTTTAGGAATGTTATGGACTGGGCATTTAATGACAATTATATACAAATTACTTATGATATAACTTATAATTATTATACATAAACTTTGGACTGTATTATTGTAAAAATCAATCAATAAACTTTAACTAAAGTTTACATCCACTGAAATTTACATTTTAACAAATATCCAAATATAGCCTCACATTATCAAGGATCATCTTGATATTATTGCTGTCAATGTCCTTCAATATTGAATTTTCTTAAAAAGTATTGTTAGGTGTTTTATATGTACTAAAAAAGATACTAAACTACCCTCAATTAAATTGTCAACCTGAGGTAAGTAAACTTATAGTTTTAGCAAAATATATACCAAAGCTAAAAATGTTGGTAGGAGTATAGTCTAACTATGGAAAGCAGCTATCTAAGACTAATCTATTCAAGCAAACCTATCTAATGAGAAAACCCTACTAAGCAACTTGAAACTAGGCAACCTAAGTACTTTTGGGCCAAGGACTGATGGATAGTTCCTAAGAAAGCAAGTAAAAACCCTATTCAAAGAAAACTAGTTCATGACAGTAAGAAAAGGTAAACTACTAAGCATACTAAGAAAATGACAAAAGAAAACTTCTTTAACTTGTCAACCTATATCCAATGAGCAACTACCCTATGAAAGCAAATACATAAGAAAGTAAGAAAAATCACCTATCTAACATATTAAAGCAAATAGAAAAGAAAGAAAAAACACCTAACTACCCTACTAAAGAAAATAGACAAGCAAGCAAAAGCAACTAACTAACCTATTAAAGAAAATAGACAAGCAAGCAAAAGCATAAAGCAAAAGACAAGTAAGAAAAGACTTCTCATTGAACAACTACCTAGCCTAAGAGGCAAGTGAACTAAATGCCTAATGAAAAACTATTTCTCTTGCGTGAAAGGAAGTTTAAATTCTCAATGCAACACATGAAAGGAAATCTATTCTATTGAAAGCAAGAAACACTAACAACTAAACTTATGAAAACAAGAAACTATCTTTTCTAACTTATGAAAGCAAGAAACTAACTTTAACCTATGAAACACTCAAATGTAATGTTGGTGGTTGTGTGAATGCCTTCGGTGGTGACAGATGATATCTCAATGACACTTGACAACAAAGGACAGTTCTAATGGTATAAGCTCAATACTAATTTCAATGGAAAAATGAAAGGTGTGAAGTAAACAGTCCAATTAAAACTTAGCCATGGTAAAAGTAATGTTAAATACCCTACATATTCATGTATAAACCATCAACATCATGATGACATCATCATTATCTAATTAATAAATTCAATTGCATCTTAATCTATGAAAGGAAATTGCGTGAAAGGAAACTATACTATGTCTAGTTTAATCATTCAAGCTATGATAAGAAAATGATTGAAAAAATAAATTAAAAACATGATATTAAAAAGTGAATTGACAATTACATTTAACCAATATCTAAGCAAGTGAAATCTATCTAAAACTGAAGGAAGCAAGCTATGATTCAAAAACTGGAAGCAAATCTATCCATCCATCAATCTTTGTCAGAAGAAACTCAGAGTAAAACTATGATCTGTTCTAATTAAAAGTATGTTCTAAGATTGACTGTAAAAATATAAAAGAAAGCACAATTTATCATCTAACTACATGCAAGGTTAGTATAGTGAGAGAGAGACTTGCAAGCCTTTTCTAATGTACGAGATTAATGCATGTTAATACATCTCATCATTCTAACCTGTAAAAGAGAAGCAAATTAGTTAAGCTACAACAAATTAATTAACTAAATAAAAATATGCATGTACAACAAATAAAGAAAGAGAAATTAAATTAATAAATGCATAAATCAACATAAAGAGAGTTACCAGATTGTTGGTGGGCCCCTCATCAATTCGTGGTCACTCTCTAAAAGTATACCACAAGCTTAGCAGGCCAAATTCACCATACAAATCCAAAAACACAGTTCTGGCATAATTCTAGCAATGTAAAAACTCAAACAGAGCAAAAACGTTTTTCTGGCAATTCTAATGCTTATGCTACTTGTTTCTTCTACTTAACAATCATATGACCACCTCAGTGATATTTATAACATTTACAAACCAAGTGGTCGACCACAGGAGGGTCGAACCACTTCTAAATTCGGAAAATTACAATAAATGATGCTCTAACTGTCAAAACAGAGTAAGCCAATAATCACCCTCTTTGGACAATTGAGATTGAGTTGTCTTGAGCTTAGTAGTTGGAGGGAGCAATGACAAACAAAACCCATGTGCTCTATTTTTCCACCACTGGCCGCCAATACCATAGCTGCCAACTTGCCTTGCGTTTTTGTGCAATACTGGGTGCTAGAACAAGTGTCAGATCAAGTATCGGAACGAGTGTTGGATCAAGTGCCAGAACGAGTGTCGAACCAAGAAACATGGTGTGTTTTTCCCTGTAATAGTAGACAAACATGAATTATCTCTTGGAAACAATAAAATATGATAAATTAAACTTGATTGAATCACAAAACACGAATTATACGTACCTCATGCCGATTATATCATTTTACCATAAAATTCTTCAAAAAACTCCTTTGAAAGATAAAAACACATATATACATATGGAAAAAAATATATAATAGCGTTATGAAGATAATCATATCTTGGGCCCAACATACCCCCACACCTACAATTTTGCAGGTCTCGTTGCAAACAAAAATAAATCATCCCTCAGAACTAGGCTTGTTGAGAAGGGTCATCTTTAGAAGCCTCTCCTTCTTGTTGTGTAGGCTTAGCCTTGTGCCTCTTATGTTGCTTTAATTGTTCTCTTAAGCTACGTTTAGATTAGGTCATCCCATCGACCAATCGTTGAAGGGAGTTAACTTTTTCTTGAAGGATTGCATTGTCATGATGAAGGTGTGCATCTATTATCTTCCTCTCTTCTAATTGTTGGAAAAGTTGATGGTTTTCCCTTTGTAGCTCTTTTATAGTTGGGGCAGAATCAGTGATCTCTGAGGAAGGCTTAGGTCCTTTGAGAGATGTGGTCAATTTATCAAATTTAGGATCAAGAGTGGGCATTGGTGAAGTAGTAGTGATGGGAGATCGGAAAGGTGAAGTAGGTTCTGATTTCATTTTCCTTAGTGGCTCTAATCCATCCACATAGACTTCTCTAGGTTGCTTATGAGGGATTTCAAGGTCGGAGAATACTTAGATAGGATTCGAAGCAGGTGGAGGCTTTGCATAAGGCTTGGTTCTTATGTTCCAGGTACTCTTCCGAAAGGGTCCCTTACCAAATTGGTTGGCTCCTCTCTTGTTTGTGGGAATGATGGGAAAGTGTTCTTGCATTACTTCGTGGGGCTTCTTAGGTGTAGGATCAAGAGAAAATGAAGGCATTGGGGGGTCAAAAATAGGCTTATTTTGGTCTTTGTTCTTGGTCTTTTTCCCCGATGAAGAAGTAGGAATATCATCAAGCTTTTGGTATTGTTCCGGTAAAGAGAGAGTTTGTGCAAGGGAGTTTGGAGTTTTTGGAGAGTGAGGCTTGGATGGAGAGATAGTTTTTAGGCTAATGGATTTTTTTCGGTCTTAACTGTCAAGTGAGGATTTGAAAACTGGTAGATAAAGACATCCCAACTTTGCCCCTTCTTCTCTGGTTCGGTAAGAATGAGGAGTTTGATCAAAACGTGGTGGAATAGACTACTGTGGGGGTTGGTCACATTTTTCCTCAATTGAGAGGATATTTTCTCCAAGATTTTGAGAAAATAAAAGGGAAAGTTCAAAGGTTTATTGAACAGAAAATGAGCCAACAATCTAAAGTGACAAGCTTTGAAGGTGGAGTATCTACCTTCACATGTAATTAACCTTGTGATGACGATAAGGCTATTGACCAATTCTGTCTTTATCCACTCCTTAGCATACACTTTCGCTCCTCAAATTCTCTTGAATTCAGGCTTAAACACCCTGTTGTAACTTGAGTGTGGCAATTGATGATTCTTGAACCACCTATCTCCCATTCTTGGAAGTTTTGTTGCGGTAGAAATTGACTCTTTTGTGACTACAAAATTGAGAGACCCTACATGTGCTATATTTCCATCAAAACCAACTGCAAATTGCATAGAAAGATCATCATCATGGCCTTGCAAAATCGACAGAAATGGTCCCCATCCAGCATGCAAGAACACTTCCCTGCACTGTGCAAATTCTGGAATGGAAAACAAGTCTGCATAGGAGGATTGTTCGTATCACTTGGGCATTGTGACAGAGTTTGAATTCACCAAGCAACGGTGAAATTGAGCCACACAGAGACATGAATTGGGCATTGTCTGAGTGAAATTGGAATAGAGGGAAAATTTTACCAAGCAAGGGTGAAAACAGGCCAAGAAATGGCACGAGTTTAACACAGTCTGAGTGTGATTAGAACAGAGGGCGAATTTGATAGAGGTTGGGTGTGATTACTTAACACAGGGTAGAACAAATGGCAAGGGAAAATGAAACAATAGAGTGCCCAACCTGATTTTTTATGCTCTTATGGTGGAGTACGTTGCCCACATGTGCGTGAGAGGTGCCATGTGTGGGAGATTCAAATTTGATGGCAAGCTTGGGAGCAATGGAGTGGTGCGTACTTAGATCAATGTCCAAGTATTTTGACTTGGACATTTGATCATAACCATATGAGGCATCTTTTAATCAATGCCTGTAACAAATTTAATTGAATGTAATTGAATTCTAGTTCCCTAGAATCTAAGATAGTTACTAGTATGCAATGCAATGGCACTTCAAATGACAGTTCATCCGGTACCTCATCTGGCACCTCATATGGTACTTCATCCGGTACCCCTGTGTTAAGTGCATTTTCGCCTCTTTTAATGGACAGCCTCCAATTTTGAAGCGTTTTTGACAACCATAATAGTTAATGAGCAGAGGCAAAGTTCTCCATGCTTACTAATTCTTCTTGTATACGACATATAGTGTCAAAACCTATAATGAACGGGTTATAGCAAGTGTCAAAACCTATAATGAACGGGTTGTAATGAATGATAAACCGATAAAGAGTGGTATGTTAAGCATGAGTTCAGTAATGTATAGCACACATGAGTTAAGTATTTAAAAATAACATGACTATCAATGTAATAACCTGTATCATGGTAATAATACAAAAATTCTTGCAAAGACTATTTTCTCTAGGCAATAATCATTTGTCAGCTCATGGACCCCTCCCCCACACCTAAATATTATGACACCTCACAATCAAAAGTATACGAAACTAGTTAGTATCCCCCAATAGCTGGAGATTTATAGTATGTCAAGCGTAAAGATGAAATTTCACAGATTGGTCTAACGAGACAGTTAGGAGATGGCCCCACCTATAGGATAAAAGATCCTATATATAGATAAGAAGAGGTAGTCAAAAGAGTTTCAAGATAGTCTTAGAGTCATTTCCCAATGGAAAATTGATGATATTCATTAACCTTATCTTAACCACACATACTCCAAGTCAGCTTTGTCTGCAAGTAATGTTGTACATCAGGACAAGTTTAGATTTATTATTTATTTTTGTCAGATCATCATCCTTGCTAGGTAGAATGCCCTGCTGCCAGCAAGCCTATTCAGTACTCCAGTGGGTTTACCTAGTCATACCACAGGCCGGTACCTGCTGCCAGCATACCTGTTCAGTATCCCGACGGATTAGCCTCTTAAAACCTCAGAGACTTGTCCTCCATCTTTTAATATTTTAATATAAGATTGCTTATGAAAGAAGATGGGGGGACAATTCTAAAAACAACTTCTTCTTTTTTTCTCTTTTCAATTGGGATGGTATTTATGTTAGAGGATGACTTTCTATTATATTATTAGTGGTTGTCCTGATGTAAGGGGTACTTAAGTGGACGTGGCCTATCTAAAGATATGATATAGTCAAGTTATTTAGTGTGTAGTGGATGGTACCATCGAGAAAGAACATAAAGGTATCTCTAGGCTCAACTTACATTCTTCCTTTGTAATTATTATGATGTTTCCATGACTAACTGCTAATGAGACCTCCCTGTTACTCTTTGATAAAGACACTTGACATACTTACTTAGGTTTCTTGGAAAAACTATACGAGAGACCTCTAGGCTTGATAGTTATGGTATCACTTCCTTATACAGTGGTGAAGAGTTTCAAGAGAAACTGTTATAGAATGCCTTACAAATGATAATTTTGCAAAAACATGGCTAATTAAAGTAAGTCACTATACATTTGATGCTTTAGCAGACACAAAATTCAAGTATAACAATGTTGTGAAGAAAGATATTGAAACTATGTACTCTTAGTGAAATAAATACTTACAGAAATATCTAGAATTGCCTTAATAACAAAAACTATTTACACATATATAGTAGGAAATCTTAAAAAAAAAAAATTCAAGAATAAGGGGGGGCTTCCCCATCTACTAAGGCCAATGCCTTGTCAGCTGACATGACCTATAGAAAATCCTCTTTGGAAATGGGATTATGATAAAACTTAAGTTGGTGTCCATTTACCACAAAGGAGACTTGTCCATCATCAATTGTTTTAATTTTTACAGCTCCATTGTCATATACAATGTCTACCTCATAAGGGCCCAACCAATGGGTGGTAAGTTTTCCTTTGAATTTTTTGAACTGGGAATCAAATAACAGGGCCCAATCACCAGGCTGGAATTGCTTCTTTTTAATAAACTTGTCATGCCACTTGCTCCTCTAGTTTTGGACTAATATCATCCATTTGATGGCATCTTGTCTGATTTCATCCAACTCATTCAATTGTAGGGCTCATTGCTTCTGAGCCTCATCCAGGTTCAATCCTAATTCTGCGGCAATACGGAAGGTCCTTACATGGAATTCTATTGGTAAAAGTACTTGTTTCTTGTACACTAGCTCATAGGGGGTATGCCCAGTGGTATTTCTCTAGGTAGTTTTGTATGCCCACAAAGCCTCTGGGAGCCTATCAGTCCAATCTTGGTGATGTAACTGAACAGTCTTGGTCAATATGGCTTCCAGAACTTTTTTTGTGGATTCTACCTGACCATTGGCTTGTGGGTGGTATGGAGAAGATTTACAATGTTTAATCCCATATTTCTCTGTTAGCCCTTTTAGCAGCTTGAGAGTAAATTGAGTGCCTTGGTCAGTAACAATTTCATGAGGGACACCGAAGCGGGTAAAGATGTCTTCATAGATGAATTCGACAAAAGAATTTGTTGTGGCCCTAAATAGAGCTTTCTCCTCTACCCATTTGGTGACATAGTCCGTACAAACCAAAATATAATTCTTCCTATGGGACATGGGTGAAATTGGTCCTAAAAAGTCAAGGGCCCATTTTTCGAAGGGTTCTATCATAACTTGGGCCTGCAAAGACATTTCTTCAAATGATGTAGGTCTATCTATCCTTTGGAAACTATCACAACTTCTCATATACTTGGAAGCATCTTTGAAAATGCTAGGCCAATAGTAACCTGAATGTAACACCTTATATGTTGTACTTTTGTTAGAGAAATGGCCACCACATGGTCCATTATGATAACTTCATAGTATTTCAGGTACCTCATCCTCTCAGACACATCTACGAATAATCAAATCATGACTTGTGCGAAAAATAACATGACCAACCTAAGAGTAATTAGCACTTTGTGTAATAATTTTCTGCTTTTCATGAGGAGACAAATGAGATGGTAACTTCCTAGTAGCCAGATAGTTTTCCATATATGAAAACCATGGGTTATTGAAAGAAATGGAAAAGATGTGCTCATATGGGAAACTATCATCTACAGGGATGTCATCATCCTCATTGTTTATTTGGGAAAGAAAGTCAGCTACTACATTATCCTTTCTAGGTCAATCAAGCACAGTAATATTAAATTCTTGTAATAACAAGAGCCACCTAGTCACTCGGCCATTAGTTATAGGTTTGTTCATGAGAAACCTAATGGTGGAATGATCGATGTGCACAAATACTTCATAACCTGTAATGTAATGATGAAACTTGTTAATAGCATGAACAACTACCAAGAAATCTTTCTCAGTGATTGTGTAGTTCAATTCGGCAAGGGACAAGTTATTTCTTACAAAATAAATGGCATAGGATTTTTGGTCCTCTTTCTTCCCTAATACCCCTTCGATTGTAGTGTGAGAGGCATCAATGGATATATGAAATGGGAGAGTCCAATTGGGCCCTCTAAGAATTGGTGCCATAGATGGCTTGGCTTTCAGGGATTGAAAAGTAGTTTGACAATGCTCAATCCAAACAAAATCAACATCTTTTATCAATAATCCAAACATAGGTGTAGAAATCTTTGTAAAATTTTCAATAAACCACCAGTAATATCTGGCATGTCCAAGAAAGATTCTCACCTCTTTCTGAGTCTTGGGCGGTGGAAGTCTAATAATGACATCAATCTTTGCAGGATCGACTTTTATTCCTTCAGATGAAACATGATGTCCTAGAACCACTCCTTCAGTTAGCAACATTTTTCATTTTTCATGACTTAGGGATGGTTTCATTTCCTGGCATCTGATGAGGACTTTTTCTAAGTTGTCTAAGGCTTCCTGGTAAGTGTTTCCATAAACTATGAAGTCATCCATGTAGACCTCCACACAATCATGAATAAGATCAACAAATATCCCTAATACTTCTCGTTGAAATGTGGTAGGAGCATTACACAATCCAAATGGTAAGACCCTATAGGCATAGGTGCCCCAAGGACAAGTAAAGGTAGTCTTGTCCTAGTCCTCAGGTGATATAAGAATCTGATTGTACCTATTGTACCCATCTAGAAAGGAAAAATACTTCTTTCCAGACAAGGTATCTAGAACTTGGTCAATGAAAGGAAGAGGAAAGTAGTATTTCAGAGTGGCCTTATTGAGTTCCCAGAAATCAACACAAATTCTCCATTTCTCGGTCACTTTCTTTGGAACCACTACTAGCATATATACCTACTTACTGTCGGAGATGGGATAGATAAATATGACATTTAGAAACTTTTGAATCTCCTCCTTGACTATATCTTTGAGTGTTGGGTTCATCCTTCTCTGGGGTTGCCTAACAGGTGTTACTTCCCCCTGAGTGTATATATGATGGATGCATGTGTTAGGGTGTATACCCTTCATGTCAGTGTATTCCTAGGCAAATGATCTTGTTTGTTCTTTAAGGATATCTACTAACTGTTTCTTTTGGTCTGTATCTAGCTAGAGTTTATATGTAAAACATTTCGTGTATTAATATCATAGGGCACAGTATAAGACATGGCAGATTCATCGATTTCAAAAATAAAATATGTTGAAGACAATACAGATGAATCTAATTGTTCTTGAAATTCTTCCCCAAACATGTACGCAAATTGGGGAAAAGACTGTAGAAAATCCACACATGTAATAGCATAAATGAATTGGTTTAGCACATTTTCTGGTGTATGCTCCTGAAGTTCCCTTGCATGGTCACTAGGCAATATGGGTTCTTCTCATTCTTCATTCTCATATGGAAATTAAAGCCACCATAGATTCTCCATAATAGGTTGAGCCAGAGGGTAAATGGTGAGCTTCTGGATAGAGAGACCATTTGAGATGGTCATTTCTCCTTCTTTACAACCAATAAATGCATTGGCTGTGGCTAGCCAAGGTCTTCCCAAAATAACGGGATGGCCTCGAGTAGGATCCTTTGAATGAATGACAAGAAAATCTACAGGGTACTCCCATGAGGCTAAAGTAACCATGACATCATCTAAAATCCCTTCAGGTATAACCCTAGTCTTATCTTCTAATTCCAAAATGGTTGGGGTAGGTCGAACAAGAGGTTTTAACTGTAATTGTTCCAAGGTAGTAGTGGTCATAACATTGATGGCTACCCCTAGGTCTATGAGAGTGTTTCCGATGGAGACCTCCTTAATGGTTAGGGTCACTACAGGGTTTCCTAGATTCCCATACTTTCCTAGCTTTGGCTTCTCTGATATGTACTCAGAGAGTCCTCCTGCCAAATGTACTGTAGGAGGGTCCTTTTTCTTCCTACCTGGATTCTTGATACACAATTCTTTGACTACCTTACTATAGATTGGAATGTCTTTAATGGCTTCAAGTAAGGGAATTTTGACACAAATATTTTTCAATTCATTCAAAATGTCAAATTTTGGTCGGGTGGTAGGTTTCTCGATTACCAATCGATCTGGATGGATAAGGAGGGACCTTCATAATTTGTGAAAGTTCATTTTGGGGAAGCTTTCTTTCTTGATTCTTCGGGATAATAACATCTTCCCACCTAGTGTCATCCATGGGTTGTTGGGTGGTTTCTTCTTCATCTTCTTCCTAGATGAATACTGAAGGTCTCTGCCTATCTAGAACTTTTCCCGATCTTAGTTGCATTTCCTGTAATGGAACAGCAGTAATGACATATGTCGGGAAGGCCTGCATCTCAACATTGTTAAGAGGTTGAGGGGGATTATTATTGGGATTCAGCACTAGATGTGTCGGTAATAGTGTTGGTTTTGGGGAGCTTTCATTTTGAAATTGGAGCAGTTGTTGTTGTGGGATAGGAGTTAAAGGTGGTCGAACAAAACCTGGCAGAAGTTGCAGAGTGTTTGATGAGAACTGAGGATAAGGATGGTTGTACATAGGGATAGGTGGAGATTGCATATTTCCTTGGTTTTTTCCTCCCCTCCATCCTTGAATCCAAGGATGTTGGTACTGAGTAGACCAATTTTGCCAACCTGGTGAATTCCACTGTTGTTGTTGATAATAGGGTGGAACTTGGGACTATAGATCTGGGTATGTGGGTTGATTCCTAGGCTACCATGGCCTCTTAGGTGCATAAGAAGACTCTCCAGGATCTCCACTCCTATAGATGGCTAATAAACCGGGCAATGATGGACATTTTTCAGTCACATGGTATTTTGTACAGAAGCCACAAACTGAAATGTTATCTAATGGGAACTCCCTTAAGGAATGCTTCCTCCTGCATCTTAAGAAACATATGCTCGTTGCTGCATTTTCCTCCTCTTGTTTCTTTTTGAGTTTAAGGGTATCCAATTGGGAACCTATTGTTCTTAGGATGTCTGTCTTGAAGTTTTCTAAAAGGTTCCCTGTCTATGCTCTCGTGATACCACATGAACTAACTAGTTTTAAGCTTATATTGTAAGGGTCCTGAACATTCTTTCCTGTTTTGGCTCTACTCCTTGAGTAGTTTTTACACATTTCACATATTTTAGAAAATGGTTTATGAGAGATGTCACCTGATGCCATTAGGTTAAGAACCTCTAGATATTCTTATGAAATTCCCTTAAGGAAAAGAGCCCTAACTGCATCCTCTGGGAGGTCATGGTATTTTGACTTCTGGGAGATATAACCAAATATTTCCATATAGTCTTCAAGGATCTCGTCTTCTAACTGTTGGACTTTAAAGATGTCATTACAAGACTCTTTGGTCTTGCAGTAGTCTTGGTACTTCTTAAGAAAGATGTCTTTCATGGATTCCCAAGACCTAATGCTAGATTCTTCCAATCCCATGAACCATCTTAATGCAGAGTCTTTGAGGGTGGCAAGAAAGAGTTTTAATTTCTAGGAATCTTGTACATAGTTGTAGATCCTGCACAAGATGTCAAATTCAAATAGGAAGGTGTCTGGATCTTCACTATTTTTAACATAAAAGGTAGGTAGTGATAACAGAGGAATATTCTTCATGTTGACATTCAGAGTGTTGTCTAAAATCGAAAACCCGAAGGTAGTTTCGGTTTGGTTTCCAGTTTCTTCTTCCTCTCCATGTCTTACATTGTTATGGTCCTCCTGATCATCCATATTGGCTTGGTTTCCAAAAAGAGAGTACCTAAGTGGTTTTTATCCTTGAAGAGAACAAAGTTTCGCTTTAATGAAAAGGTCTTCCTACTGATTGGATGTCTGGGACTCTACTCGAGCTGGTTGAGATTATTGCTACCAAAGTTTCTTTGTCAATTTGAGAGATAATTACATTGGTTGAGCTACCAAACAAAATATTGACATGTTTAGGGTCTATGATATCTTTAAAACTAGGGTCCCCTGGTGGTGGTGTAAAAGAAAAGGTTGTATTGTGTGGTTTTGTGGAAGACTCGAGTGGTTTTGCCTCCTGTCCTAATACAATTGATGCTTCAGTTTCTTGTTTTATACTTCTCCATGTGTTAGTCTGTTCAGAGACTATTTTATCTCTTTGGGTTGAGCTAGCTCTTGTTTTTCAGTATCGGTCTGCAGATTTATAAGCGGAATGTTCCTTCCCCAAAAGAGATCGGAAGGAACCTTAGTTGAAAGGTCTTATTTTGATTTAATGTATCTACCTTATGGGTGACGCAGCCGCACCCACAAGCACGCCCACTCACGCAGGATCTTCTCTTTTCTTGGCCCGAAGAACGCTAAGGTTCTTCTATTTCCCTATCAGGAAATCTTCACCCACAAAAAACTCCACATGATTCCCCTCTCTCTACTTATCGGGGAATCGAAACTCGCGACTTCGCGAGTCGAATGGTCGATCACTGGGCTCTCGAATCCCCGAGACCCGATGGCCAGTCAACACTGACTTCCTCCTGTCGAAACTTTCCTTATCATGATTTCACCACTCGTCATATCAAGCATTGTGATTTGCTGACTTCCGATACCCGACGTGATGAAACTCCGACGCACACACGGGAATTAACTATTCCACCTCCCATCACTTATATTGGGACTTTGGAATTCATGGGATCACGAATCCCGATGTCAATGGATTCGAGACTTTCCTTTTCCTGATACCCAATATGGTATGCCACCTGTCCTCCACTAACTCTTGTTGTGGCCCACACAACTCTCCCATCGGGATATCGTGTTTCGCGACTCCGAGCTACAAGAATACTCTATCCTCGAAAACCTCGATTCTCTGAACCCCGACTTCCTTGGATCTCCTGACACACATCCTCAACAATGAATGATTCTGGACTCTTCGGGATATCGCAGATCACGATATCGCAATTCTTGTTGCACAAATTTGGAGCTTCGACTCACGAAGTCCCCAATACACGATATCACGTGTAGATATGACGGTCCTTGTGACTCGGGATCGACAACTCTGCCCCTCCTAAGCTTTAAACCTTTGGACGTTCTCGCCGTAACCTCCTTGCACCTCCATGAGATCTAACAACCCTTGAAATTTCATGAAATCTCCTCGAAGGATTTTCGACCGTCCATTCTCCTTTTCTTAATCCACCGAAATGACGATGGGTTCTTCCACAGAACTTGTCCGCTTTCTCACTAACCTACGACGCTTCTTGCAAGCTTTCAAGGCACGAACTCCTTGTGCTCCCCTCGGTGAGTATTCCAGGTTCTATACCTCCTAAGCTTGTTCACGGCTGTCAATTTCTTCAGAAAACTTCTTGCGTGCACTCCTTGCGGAAAACCCTCAACGACGTCTAAGTGTTGAAGTCTCTCGACTCTGCGCACTCCTGCAACAACAATCTTTCAGTAATTCATTCAGGTTCAGCACCCTGAAAATTTTACCTAGCCTGTGCACTCCTTGCATGGCTCCTATGTCCAACTTCACTTCTGGGATGAATGAGAACAACAATTGTCTCTAAATGAACCCTCTGTCAATGCACTCCTTGTAGACAATTCGAATGCACTCCTTGCAGGAATCCTCTATCTTAAATAGAGAAACAATTGAAACTCATTCTTTTACCCTTTCATATTTCAATTCAACCATGAAATCACATACACAACATATAAGAGCAAATGCATAACAGGAAGCAAACATTCATGAGCATATCCATATCAAATACACAGAGAACAACACGAACCATGAATTTGAATAAAGGCTCTTCTATTAATTCAAATATTAGTACATGGGTGTTATTTACAGCTCTCTGCTTGCTCTTGCTCTCCTGTTCCTCCAGAATAATGTTACAATGCACAATGAGGGTGTCTATATCCATTTTCCCTCTTCCTTCTAAACTATCTAATCTATGAATTAAATTCCTATCTAACTGCATTAACTATATTAAATGTTGTCTATCTACTAAAGGATGAGAGCTATCTGCTCAAGGTTCATTTACAATATACAAAGGCGCCTCTTCTTAAATGAATTCATTTAAGATCATGCACAATTTCAAAGCATTCTTTTCAAAATTTGTGCTGGCTTATCCAGCTGTCTTCCGCTTCCGCGTTGGCTCGCTTGAAAAGTCGGCGATGCTCCTGCATCATACTCCCTCGCTTGAAAACTTTCATGGGATCCTATCCATGAGCTCTTTCATGGTCTATCCATGCTTTTGTATCTCTGCTTCAGTCTCCCAGCTGGCATCTTCGACTGGGTGGTTCTTCCACTTGACCAGATACTCATAGTATTCTTTCCTTATGGTCTTCTTACCTATCTTCTTGTCTAGTATGCATTCCATCTGCGGCTTCTCTACAATTGGCATATGTTTCATCCATTGGATCACTGGCCGCTCAAATCCAGTCTTTACGTCTCCAACCCTTTATGGGTATAAATCTGAGATGTTGAATATCAGAGATATTCTGACCCCATCCGGTAACTCGATTTCATAAGCATTTTCTCCAAATTTCCTCAAGACCTTACATGGCCCGATTTTCTTCATTTTTAACTTATTGTATGTTCCCCTTGAGAACCTTTCTTTCCTTAAATGTGCCAGAATTAGATCACCAACTTCAAACTGAAGTTGTCTCCAATGCTGATCTTCTCTGCGCTTGTACTCCTGGCTTGATTCCAGCAACCGCTCCTTCACCTTGCTGTGAAGTTCTTTCATCGCTTCAATGAACTTTTCTGCACTAGCGCTGTGAGTAGCAGTCCGTTATGAATCCCTCATTTCAGAAACTCCTCTCGATTGCACGCCATACACAATCTGAAATGGTCTTCGGCCTGTGCTCTTGTTCACTGAATCATTGTATGCGAACTCTGCTTGTGGTAATATGTTGTCCCACTGGCTATGGTGCTTTGTCACCAAGCTTCTCAGCAAGTCTCCCAAACTTCTATTTACCACTTCTGTTTGTCCATCCGTCTGAGGATGATAAGAAGAACTAAACATCAAATTAGTTCCTAGCTTCTTCCATAATGTCCTCCAAAAATATCCTATGAATTTAGTGTCTTTGTCCAAAACTATTCTTTTCGGCAATCCATGAATTTGAATGACCTCTTTGAAAAACAGATTTACGATGTGAGTCGCATCGCTGGTTTTCTGGCATGGTATGAAGTGTACCATCTTGGAAAACCTATCCACTACCACAAAGATGGAATCAAATCCTCTTTGCATCCTTGGCAATCCCAATATGAAATCCATGCTTATCACATCCCACGGCCTCTCTGGTATGGGAAATGGCTGATAAAACCCTGCATTCTGCTTCCTCCCCTTCGAATGCTGGAAAATTCGACATCTGTCAACAAACCTCTTGACATCTGCTCGCATCCCTGGCCAAAAGTATGACTTTCTCAGCTTCAAAAACATCTTGTCGTGACCAAAGTGTCCTTCTAATCCACCACTGTGTTTCTCCTTCAACAGATTCTCCCTCATGGAGTAGTTTGGAATACACAACTGATTGCCTTTGAACAACAATCCTTCTTGGATCACGTACTCTATCCACTGGATTCTGTCTCCGAGAACTATATTCTCAGCTGCTTCATATGCCTCCTTAAAGTCTGGATCATCTGCATACATGTCCTTAAGATCATCAAAGCCTAACATCCTGACTTTGAACTCCTGCAGCAACAAACACTTCCTACTCAAAGCATCAACCACTTTGTTAGTAGTACCCGAAATGTGTTTAATCACAAATGTGAAATTTTGCATATACTCTACCCATTTTACATGTCTCTGATTCAACTTATCCTATTGAGTCAAAAACTGTAATGCGTGGTTATCACTATATAAAACAAATTCTTTCGGGATCAAGTAATGCCTCCACTTTTTCAGTGCTTGTATGATAGCATAAAAATCCTTATCATACGTGGAGTATTTCAACTTTTCCTCATTCAGTTTGTCACTGAAATATGCAATCGATCTGTCTTCCTGATTCAAGACCGCTCCTATGGCAAACCCGCTTGCATCACATTTCACTTGAAATATCTTTTGGAAATCTGGCAACACCAAAACTGGTTGTTCTGTGATCTTCCGCTTCAATAGATTGAATCTCTTCTCAGCCTCGTCAGTCCAATGAAAATATTTATGTCTTTTCTTGACTGTATCCATCATCGCTGTGCTAATTCCACTGAAATTCCTGATGAATTTTTGGTAGAAAATATCCAAACCATGAAAAATTCTCACTTCGAATACATTCCTCGGTGATGGCCAATTCTTGATCACTTCTACCTTATCTGGATCCATCCTCAACTCATTTGCAGATATAACAAATCCAAAATAAATGATCTTTGTCTTCATGAATGAAGATTTCCTCATGTTTATCAACAACTTCTCCTGCTGTAGCTTCTTCATCACAATGGCCAAATGCTTCAGATGTTCAGCCTTTGTCTTGCTGAAAATTAATATGTCATCCAGATACACGATGACAAAATTCCCAATGAATTCCCTCAGGACTTCATTCATCAACCTCATAAAGTTACTTGGCACATTTTTCAAGCCAAACGAAATGACTAGCCATTCATACAAACCTTCGTTTGTCTTGAATCTTGTTTTCCATTCATCGCCCTCTCTCATGCGAATCTGGTGATATCCACTTTTCAAATCAATCTTTGAAAAGTATTTTGCTCCGCTCAAGCAATCCATTAAATCATCCATTCTTGGCAATGGCAATCTATATCTGATGGTTATCTTATTGATTTCCCTCGATTCGGTACACATTCTCCAACCTCCATCCTTTTTTGGACTGAGTACCGTTGGAATGGCACACAGGCTCAAACTTTCCCTGACCAATCCTTTGTCCAATAGCTCCTAGACCTGCTTCTTGACTTCTTCATTTTCTTGCGGCATCAACCTATACGTGGCTTTGTTCGGCAAACTAGCCCCTGGTATGAGGTCTATATGATGACTCAGACTCCTCATCGGTGGTAACGAACAAGGTAATTCGTCCACCACAATGTTAGTGAACTCTTCCAGTAGTTCCTGAAGCTCTTCTGATAGATCATCCACTCTTGTGCTATTCAGAACAATTCTCAGTTTTCTAACCACAAATAATTGTGGATCTTCTTTCTTCTTTACCTCTGTAAGAAGTTCTTTCCCACTCATGAGAAGTACTGTGTTGCTTACTTCCGGCTTCACCTCCTTATCTTTTATCGGAAACAACATATGGGTTCTCCCATTCTTCTCTAAAGTATATGTGTTCATTCTCCCGTCATGAACCACATTTCTGTCATATTTCCATGGTCTACCCAACAATAAATGACAAACATCCATGGGAATGACGTCACACAAAATTTTATCATTGTATCCACCTATCTTGAATTCAACCAAGAATTGTTTAGTAATAGTTACCTGGTGTCCCTTTTGTAGCCATGAAACCTTGTATGGACTCGAGTGATCAGTTGTCTCCAGCTCCAGTTTTTCCACCATCTCATTTGAAATGAGATTATCTATGCTACCGATGTCCATGATAACCTTGCATACCCTATCCTTGGTCTTGCAAGTTGTTCTGAAAAGTCTGGTCCTTTGAGTTGAGTCCTCCACCTCCTTTCCAGGTGTTAAAAGGACTTTACGCATCAAGAGTGATCTTCCGCCTTCTACATCTTCTGCCTCAACATCCCGCCTCTGCGCTTCGGTGATGTGAGCTTCTCCAATGTCCTTCTTTTTCTCTAGACACTCGTAAGACTTGTGCCCATTCTTCCCACATGTGAAGCAAGTGATTACTCCACCTCTTCCTCTTCCTCTACCTCTGGTACAAGGAAAAGTGTTTGCATCAGCATAATCTCCCCTCTGTTCATTATGCTATTCTCGTTGTTCAAAATATGGTCTTCTCTGTTAGGTCCCACCTCTTTCAACTTTACCCTGAGGTTTCTTCCGTTCCTCCTTGGGCTTCTAGTTTCTCTCTTGGGAAAATGACTTACCTCTGGGATGACTTCTACCTCGCCCTCACTAACATTGCTTACGACTTAGCTTCTCTTCATCTTTTAGAGCCATCTGATATGCATCCTCCACAGTTCGAATGGTCTCCATATTCAACTCATCCTGAATGTCGTATCTTAGACCATTCAAATATCTAGCAACCTTCTCATCATCACTCTCCCGATGACCTACCCTGATGTTCAGTCGATAGAATTATTCTGTGTATTCTTTCACTATCATCAACTTCTGTCTCAGGTTCTGCATCCTCCTGAACAGAGTAATTTGATAGTCTCTTGGGATGAACTTTGCCTTCATCTTTGAAATCATTCGATCCCAAATCCTGATCTTTTGCTTTCCTTTGTAGAGTCTATCTTCTTGTATCTCGTCCCACCATAATGCTACATGTCCTTTCAAGCGTGTGACAACATGTCTGACCTTCTTATCCTCTTCAACATCTTCATAATAGAAGTAGGTGTCAAGAGCTCTAATCCAATCCAGAAGCTCTTCTACATCCAGATTTCCCTCATAGACTGGAATGACCATTTTCGGCTTTGCACCCATCCGGGAAATAACTTTGATTATTCGTTCATTTGATGCATCTTCAGCTGCAACTTCTTCTTCGCATTCAGCCTCGACCTCATCCTCTGAGTCGCTAAAATCCCCCGCACTAACTATGCATCTTTGCGCTGTCTCCATGTCTTCAAGTCTTGCTCGGAGATCACGCATTTGCCTTTCTATGGCTGGATCAGTTACCTGCCTGCCTCTTCCTCACACCTCCCTATCCTCTGGATCAGGTGATTGCCTTTCTTTCCTGGGCGGCATGGTGAATTTTCCTCTTCTCTGCTACAGAAAGCAAAGAGATATTCCTCAGATCAAATAACTCTCTGACGTAGCCGCACCCGCAGGCACGCCCACTCACGCATGATATTCTCTTTCCTTGGCCCGAAGAATGCTAAGGTTCTTCTATTTCCCTATCGGGAAATCTTCACCCACAAAAAAATCCATGTGATTCCCCTCTCTCTACTTATCGGGGAATCATAACTCACGACTTCACGAGTCTAATGGTCGATCACCGGGCTCTCAAATCCCTGAGACCCGATGGCCAGTCAACACTGACTTCCTCCTGTTAGAACTTTCCTTATCACGATTTCACCACTCGCAATATCAAGCACTGTGATTTGCCGACTTCCGATACCCGACGTGACGAAACTCCGACGCACACGCACAAATTAACTTTTCCACCTCCCGTCACATCTATCGGGACTTTGGAATTTGCGGGATCACGAATCCTGATGTCAATGGATTCAGGACTTTCCTTTTCCCGATCCCCGATATGGTATGCCACTTGTCCTCCACTAACTCCTGTTGTGGCCCACACAACTCTCCCGTCGGGATATCGTGTTTCGTGACTTCGAGCTGCAAGAATACTCTGTCCTTGAAAACCCCGATTCTATGAACCCCGACTTCCTTGGATCTCCTGACACGCATCCTCAACAATGAATGGTTCTAGACTCGTTGGGATATCGTGGATTGCGATATCGCAATTCTTTTTGCACAAATTTGGAGCTTCGACTCGCGAAGTCCCTGATACACGATATCACATGTAGATCTGACGGTCCTTGTGACTCGGGATCGACAGCTCTGCCCCTCCTGAGATTTAAACCTTTGGACGTTCTCGCCATAACCTCCTTGCACCTCTATGAGATCTAACGGCCCTTGGAGTTTCATGAAATCTCCCTGAAGGATTTTCGACCGTCCATTCTCCTTTTCTTAATCCACCGAAATGACAACGGGTTCTTCCACATAACTTGTCCGCTTGCTCGCTAACCTACGACGCTTCTTGAAAGATTTCAAGGTACGAACTCCTTGTTCTCCACTCGATGAGTATTCCAGGTTCTATACCTCCTGATCTTGTTCACGACTCTCAAGTTCTTCAGAAAACTTCTTGCATGCACTCCTTGCGGCAAACCCTCAACGACATCTAAGTGTTGAAGTCTCTCAAATCTGCGCACTCCTGCAGCAGCAATCTTTCAGTAATTCATTCAGGTTCACAACCATGAAACTTTTACCTAGCCTGCGCACTCCTTTCACGGCTCCTATGTTCAACTTCACTTTTGGGACAAATGAGAACAACAACTGTCTCTAAATGAACCCTTTGTCAACGCACTCCTTGCAGACAATTTGACTGCACTCCTTGCAGGAATCCTCTGGCTTAAATAGAGAAACAATTGAAACTCATTCTTTTACCCTTTCATATTTCAATTCAACCATGAAATCACATACACATCATATAAAAGAAAATGCATAACAGGAAGCAAACATTCATGAGCATATCCATATCAAATACACAGAGAACAACACAAACTATGAATTTGAATCAAGGCTCTTATATTAATTCAAATATCAGTACATGGGTGTTCTTTACAACTCTCTTCTTGCTCTTGCTCTCTAGTTCCTCCAGAATAATTTTACAATGCACAATGAGGGTGTCTATATCCGTTTTCCCTCTTCCTTCTAAACTGTCTAATCTATGAATTAATTTTCTATCTAAGTGCATTAACTATATTAAATGTCATCTATCTACTAAAGGACAAGAGCTATCCTCTCAAGGTTCATTTACAATATACAAAGGTGCCTCTTCTTAAATGACTTCATTTAAGATCGTGCACAATTTCAAAGCATTCTTTTCAAAATTTGTGCTAGTTTATCCAGCTGTCTTCCACTTCCACGCTGGCTCACTTGAAGAGTCAGTGATTCTCTTGCATCAATGGGTCTCTAAGTTTATTCATGAAAGAAAGAAAAAACAAAAATAAAAAGCTACCATTTGATTCCTAGGTCTATTCATGAAAGAAATCAAAAAGAAAAACTACTATTGGGTTTGGGGGAACCTGCTATAGCAAATGTGCAGGTTCTTACCTTTCGTCTTAAATTTCCCCCGCAACCAACATAATGCTATGCTCTAAGGATGATCTAATTATTAATTACTTCTTACCTTAAGATAACTCCTCAGCAGCGGCGCCAAAATGTTAGGTGTTTTATATGTACTAAAAACGACACTAAACTACCCTCAATTAAATTGTCAACCTGGGGTAGGTAAATTTAGAGCTGTAGTAAACATATGCCAAAGGTAAAAAGTTTGGTAGGAGTATAGTCTAACTATGGAAAGCATCTATCTAAGACTAATCTATTCAAGAAAACTTATCTAATGAGCAAACCCTACTAAGCAACTTGAAACTAGGCAACCTAAGTACTTTTGGGCCAAGGACTGATGGATAGTTCCTAAGAAAGCAAGTAAAAACCCTATTCAAAGAAAATTGGTTCATGACAGTAAGGAAAGGTAAACTACTAAGAATACTAAGCAAATGACAAAAGTAAACTTCTTTAACTTGCCAACCTATATCCAATGAGAAACTACCCTATGAAAGAAAATACATAAGAAAGTAGGCAAAATAACCTATCTAACCTATTAAAGCAAATAGACAAGCAAGAAAAAACACCTAACTACCCTACTAAATCAAATATACAAGCAAGCAAAAGCACCTAACTAACCTATTAAAGCAAATAGACAAGCAAGCAAAAGCATAAAGTAAAAGAAAAGTAAGCAAAGACTTCTCATTGAACAACTACCTAGCCTAAGAGGCAACTGAACTAAATGCCTAATGCAAACTATTTCTCTTGCATGAAAGGAAATTTAAATGCTCAAAGCGATGCATGAAAGGAAATCCATTCTATTGAAAGCAAGAAATACTAACAACTAAACTTATGAAAACAAAAAACTATCTTTTCTAACTTATGAAAGCAAGAAACTAACTTTAACCTATGAAACACTCAAATGTGATGTTGGTGGTTGTGTGAATGCCTTCGGTGGTGATGGATGATATTTCAATGACACTTGACAACAAAGGAAAGTTATAATGGTATAAGCTCAATACTAATTTCAATGTCAAAATGATGCAGGAGCATCACAACAACAAGCGAGCGTGGGACAAAACGCCAATGCATTTTGGCACATGATGAATTGTTTGAAATGTTTTGAAGTTTGATATTCTAAACTTAAATGTAATAGTTAAGAAAGAGTGTACTTGTAGATTGTAATCAGACCTTGAGCATCCCGCTCTCATCTGAAGGAATAAGAGGCATTTATTCTAGTAAATGTAGGTAGATAGCTTTGAATTCTTAGATTAGACAATTTTAGGAGCCCGAGGAAAAATAGATAGAGACACCCTCAATTGTATCATTGTAACATTAGCATCATAATCAATCAAGAGAGCATAGAGAAGAAGAAGAATAGAGCTGTGCAAAGTAAAAACCCATGTACAGAAGTTATAGATTAATACAAAGATCTTTAGTTTAGACTCATGGTGTTCAATTGCTTTTTGTGTTTGTACATGCTGATTGATATATGTTGGTTTACTCTCTATTATGCATTTTCTTTGATGCGTGAATGTATGATTTCATATTTAATGTCTGAAATATGAAGAGAGGGAGAGTAAGGAAATGAGTTTCAATTGTTTCTCTGTCTGAGCGAGAGTTTTCCTGCAAGGAGTGCAGTGAAATTGTCTACAAGGTGTACATTGACAGAAGTCAGAGTTCGTCTTTGCAAGCTCAGGACGGATAACATTGTTCTCATTCTCACAGAAGTGCAAGTTAAGAGTAGGAGTTGTGCAAGGTGTGCATAGGTTGAGTAGATTCTCAAAGGTTGCAACCTCAGGGAAGAATTGAAGGACTGCTGCTGCAAAAAGAGTGCACAGAGTCTAAGAATTCAAATACTTGGAGTGTATTTGAAGAAGTGTCGCAAGGAGTGCACGTAGGAATTTTCCCTAAAGAACTTAAGGATTTTTTAAATCAAGCTCAGGAGGGATAGGATCTTTGAAGCTGTGGAATAAAAGCTCAGGAGGTTTAGTACCTTGAAGCATTCAAAGGGGAGGCGTTGCAAAGTTACTTGCAAGGAAGATAAGTTACAGCGAAGGAATACTATTTTCACTTTGCAAGAATCGTCAAGGAGGCATTGGACAGTTGGAATTCTTCGTGGAGAATTCGCGAAGTCCCAAGAGCCGTCGGATTGTGCAGAGGAGCAGGGGAGTTACGGTTTAAAACCTTTGCATCAAGATTTGTGAGGTTGTGAAAGGAGAAGTCACGAAACTGTGAAAGAATCTAAGCCATCTGTTAGAAGGAGGACACGTGTCGCGAGATCACCTGTATCGGGGATTCGAACATCGGAGGTCAGAAAGAGAAATCCTTCAACTTCGCGAGTGGTAAAGTCGTGAGAGAATCGCAGTCGTCCATCGGAGTAGGACAGGTGGCAAATATCAAGGGATCTCATGAACTCAGAGGTTTGCAAAGTGAGAGCCTAAAGTTTTGGTGCTGCAAGTCGCGAGTGGCGAAATCACGAGGAGCTAGGACAGTCGTAGGATCTGAGCCAACAAGGGCCACTGGATCACTCACGTAATCTCATTTTGGGGTTTTGTGGGTTGAAGAACCGAAAGCTTAGCATCAGGATTCGTGAAGTCGCAAAGTCTGAAACTCAAAAAAATTTGGGAAGTTCCGTTGTGGGACCCGCGTTGATGACGTGTCAGAATTTTGGCATTTCGACATATCGGACGATAGGAAGTCGAGACTTCTATCCCGAAAGTCACGAAGTCGCGAGTTGCGATAAGGAGTAGCAAGGAGTTTGAGATCTCAGCACTTTGGGTGTCGGGATACAAAGGAGGTATCGGTTCGGGAAGCGAAGTCATGAAGTGTCGAAGCTGGGCACGAGGGACACGTAGCATAACCATAAGGTGGTTCTCGCACCATTGGCAGGTGAACATGAAATGCCTAGAGGAGGGAGTCAATAATCCATTGACTTCTTGTGTCTCATGGATTTGCAAGATAAGAGCACGAGAGCTCGACATTGAAACTTGCGAAGTTGGGAGTAGTGAGAACGTGAGGAGAAAATTCAAATCGCTTCTCAGGGTTTCATGAAAGAAAGGTGCCAAGGTCAGATGCCATAACGTGCGAAGTGGTGAGTAGCGAGAGGAGCTAGTACTAAGCTTAGCCAGTGGTCACGCGTGGAGGGCGTTGACAGAGGGGAGATATACCCAATTCGTAATCTCGGATATCGCGGGATTGAGAAGGAAGAGTCGGGAGTCACGACTCATGAACTCATGAGTTGTGAGTTGCGACAAATGCCTTTGGAATTGGGCCTTGGTCATAGCGATGTGGTCGCACGAAAGGGAGGAGCTCGCGCCTAGTGATGTTTGCATAAGAGAGCATTCGAAAGGACCTGTGGATCGACTAGAATTGATATTCCAGTAGGGAGTCGAAAGAGTCTATCCGGATCAAGAAGATAAAGAACGATCCTGTGAGAAAATCTCGGCCCGAGGGACGATAGGTCTGCGTCGGTTTGGTATCAAAGAACAGAAAGATTTATTTTCTTTCTGTAGCAGGGAAAAGAAAGATTCACCATGTCGCTAAGAAGAAGAGACTAGAAAACACCTGATCTGCTAGAGGAGAGGGAAATGCTGAGAAGAAGGGGTAGGTAGATGCCTGATCTAGCCATGGAGAGAGAGATGTGTGACCTACGCACCAGACTCGAGGACATGGAGACAACATAGAGGTGCACAATCGATGTTAGAGATGTCAGTGAATATGAAAGTGAAGATGAAGCTAGACATGAAGGAGAAGAAGTTGCAACAGAGGATGCAACAAATGAATGTCTGATTAGGGTTGTTGCAAGGATGGGTGCTAGAGCAAAAATGGATATTCTAGTATATGAAGGAAACCTGGATGCTGAAGAGCTTCTAGACTAGATTAGAGCTCTGGACACATATTTTGACTATGAATATGTTGAGGAAGACAAAAAGGTCAAACATGTTGTCACAAGACTTAAAGGACATGCAACATTGTGGTGGGATGAACTACAAGATGACAGATGTTGTAAAGGCAAGCATAATATCAAGAGTTGGGATAGGATGATTGCAAAGATGAAGGCGAAATTCATTCCCAGGAATTACCAGATTACTTTGTTTCAAAAAATGTATAATTTGAGACAGAAGATGATGTCAGTGAAGGAGTACACTGAAGAATTCTACAGGATGAACATTAGAGTAGGTCATCGCGAAAGTGATGATGAAAAGGTTCCCAGGTACATGAATGGTCTAAGATACGAAATTCAGGATGAGATGAGCATGATGACCATCCAAATGGTAGAAGATGCTTATCATATGGATCTGAAGGCTGAAGAGAAGCTGAGCTGAAAACAAGGTCAAAGAGGCCGAGGCAAAAGTCAAGCCAGAGGCAAATCAGTTGCCTAGGATAGAAATCAGAAACCCAAGAAAGAGTGGAAGAAACCTCAGACTCAAACTGAGAGAGGTGGAATCTCACGAAGATGGAAGCATACCGAACAGAGAGGTCAGTATGTTGATGGAAACATTTTTCCTTGTACTAGAGGTAGAGGAAGAGGAAGAGGTGGAGTAGTGAAATGATTCACATGTGGAAAGATCAAACATAAATATTATGAGTGTCCAGAAAAAAATAAATAAGGTGTTGAAACTCACATCACCGAAGCACAAAGGCGGAATGTTGAGGCAAAAGATGTTGAAGGCGGAAGATCACTGATGATGTGAAAAGTTATCTTAATGCCAGAGAAGGAGGTGGAGAGTTCGGTCCAAAGGAACATAATTTTTTGGACCACTTGCAAGACCAAAGACTGGGCGTGCAAAGTCATCGTGGATAGTGGTAGCACAGATAATCTCGTTTCTATAGAGATGGTAGAAAATATGGAGCTGGAGACTATTAAACATCTGAGCCCATGTAGAGTTTTGTGGATACAAAAAGACATCAGGTAAATGTCACTAAACAATGTTTAGTTTAATTTAAAATAGGAGGGTATAAAGATGAAATACTATGTGATTTTATTCCCATGGATGTTTGTCATCTATTGCTGGGTAGACCGTGGCAATATGACATAAATGTGATTCATGATGGGAGGAAGAACACATACACCCTAGAGAAGAATGGGAGAACTCACATGTTGCTTCCAATTAAAGATAAGGAGGTGAAACCTAAAGTAAGCAACGTTGTACTTCTCATGAGTGGGAAGGAACTTCTTACAGAGGTTAATAAGAAGGAGGAACCACAATTCATTGTGGTCAGGAAGCCTAAAATTGTTTTAACCAGTACAAGGGTAGATGATTTACCGGAAGAGGTTCAGAATTTGTTGGAAGAATTTGTTGGCATAGTAGTGGATGAACTACCTTGTTCGTTCCCACCAATCAAAAGTGTGAGTCATCATATATATATCATACCTGGAGCTAGTTTACCAAACAAAGGAGCGTACAGATTGATGCCGCAGGAGAATGAAGAAGTCAAAAGACAGGTCCAAGATTTAATGGACAAAGGGTTGGTTAAAGAAAGATTGAGTCCATGTGTTGTTTCGACAGTGCTCAGTTCGAAGAAAAATGGAGGCTGGAGGATGTGTACTGACTCAAGAGCAATCAACAAGATAACCATCAGGTACAAATTTCCATTGCCAAGGATGGATGATCTGATGGATTTCTTGAGTGGGGAGAATTTTTTTTTAAAGATTGATTTGAAAAGTGGATATCACCAAATTTGTATGAGAGAAGGTGATGAATGGAAGACAAAATTCAATACCAATGAAGGGTTGTGTGAATGGCTTGCTATGTCGTTTGGTCTAACAAATGCATCGAGCACTTTCATGAGATTGATTAATGAAGTCCTGAAGGATTTCATCGGAAAATTTGTCATTGTGTATCTTGATGACATACTGATTTTCAGTAAAACAGAGGCAGAGCATCTGAAACATTTGGCTACAATCATGAAGAGGATACAACAAGAGAAGTTGTTGATAAATATGAAGAAATCCTCGTTCATGAAGACAGAGCTCATTTATTTGGGTTTTGTTATTTCTACAGATAAGTTGAGGATGGATCCAAATAAGGTGGAGGTAATTAAGAATTGGCCATCACCGAAGAGTATATTTGAGGTGAGAAGTTTTCATGGATTAGATAGTTTCTACCAAAATTTCATCAGGAATTTCAGTGGAATTAGTGCACCAATGATGGACACAGTGAAGAAGAGACACAATAATTTTCAATGGACCGAAGAGGCTGAGAAAAGTTTTAATTTGCTAAAAAGGAAAATCACGGAACAACCAATTTTGGTGTTTCCGGATTTTAAAAAGACATTTCAAGTAAAATGTGATGCAAGTGGATTTGCAATAGGGGCAGTCTTGAGCCGAGAAGACAGGCCAATAGCATACTTTAGCAAGAAGCTAAATGAAGTGAAAGTGAAATACTCTACGTATGACAAGGAGTTCTATGCTATTATTTAGGCATTGAAGAAATGGAGACATTACCTAATCCCCAAGGAGTTTGTCTTATACAGTGACAATCATGCTTTTCAATTTGTGAATCAACAGGAGAAGTTGAATCAAAGACATGTTAAATGGGTTGAATACATGCAAAACTTTACTTTTGTAATTAAGCATATTTTTGGAACTGCTAAAAAATTTGTTGATGCTTTGAGAAGGAAATGTTTGCTATTGTAGGAGTTCAGAGTCAAAACACTGGGTTTTGATGATCTCGGGAACATGTACAGAGATGATCCAGATTTTAAAGAAGTATATGAGGCGAATGAGAATCCAATTCTTAGGGACAGAAGCCAATGGGACGAATACATGATCTAAGATGGATTGTTAATCAGGGGAAATCAATTATGTATTCCAAAATGCTTCATGAGGGAAAATTTGTTGAAGGAGAAACACAGTGGAGGATTGGCTAGGCATTTCAGTCATGACAAGACGTTCTCAAACTTAAACAAGTCGTATTTTTGGCCAGGAATGAGAGATGACATCAAAAGATTCATGGACAGATGCAAAATTTGTCAGCATTCAAAAGGAAAGAGGAAAAATACAGGATTTTATGAACCGTTACCCATACCTAAGAGGTCGTGGGATGCAGTCAGCATGGACTTCATATTGGGGCTATCGAGAACACAAAGAGGGTTTGATAAATATCTTTGTGGTAGTGGATAGATTTTCTAAGATGGAACACTTCATACCATGTCAGAAAACCAGTGACGCAACACACATTGCGAATATGTTTTTCAAAAAGGTCATTCAACTTCACGGCTTACCAAGGAGCATAGTTTCGGATCGAGACACCAAGTTCGTGGGACACTTCTGGAGAACCTTATGGAAAAAGCTGTGAACAAACTTGTCATTCAGTTCATCTTATCATCCTCAGATGGATGGACAGAGATAAGCTGTGAATAGGAGCTTGGGAAACTTGTTGAGGAGCTTGGTGACAGAACACCACAGTCAGTGGGACAATATTATTCCATAGGCGGAATTTGCTTATAATGATTCAATCAATAGAAGAACAGGGCAGAGTCCATTCCAAATTGTTTATGGGATGCAACCAAGAGGAGTTTCTGAACTAAGGGATTCAGAACGGGATGAGATAAGAAGTGCTAGTGCAGAAGACTTTGTCAAAGCAATGAAGGAACTTCACAGCCAGGTGAAGGAGCGATTGAAAAACTCGAGCCAAGAGCATAAGTGCAGAGCAGATCAACACAGGAGACAAATTCAATTTTAGGTTGGTGATTTGATTCTTTCACATCAGAGAAAATAAATATTCCCAAAGGGGACATATAACAAACTGAAGATGAAGAAGATCGGACCATGTAAGGTCTTGAAGAAATTTGGGGCAAATGTTTATGAGATTGAATTACCCGATGGGATCAAAATTTCTCCGATATTCAATGTCTCAGATTTGTACCCATAAAAAGCTAAGGAAGCAGGAACAAGTGATGAACAACTAGAGGTTCAGTGGACAAAACAGATGCCAATTGCAAAGAAACCACAGATGGAAAGCATACTGGACAAAAGAGTTAGCAAAAGGACCAGAAGAAGGGAATACTTTGAGTACTTGGTCAAGTGGAAGGCACATCCAGTTGAAGATGCGAGCTGGGAGAATGAAGCAGAGATCCAGAAGCATGGACAGATCATGTGAGAGCTCATGGACAGGAGCCCATGAAAATTTTCAATCGAGGGAGTATGATGCAGGAGCATCACAACAACAAGCGAGCATGGGACAAAACACCAATGCATTTTGGCACATGATGAATTGTTTGAAATGTTTTGAATTTTTATATGCCAAACTTAAATGTAATAGTTAAGAAAGAGTGTACTTGTAGATTGTAATCAGACCTTGAGCGTCCCTTTCTCGTCTGAAGGACTAAGAGGCATTTATGCTAGTAAATGTAAGTAGGTAGCTTTGAATTCTTATATTAGATAGTTTGAGGAGCCAGAAGGAAAACATATATAGACACCCTCACTTGTATCATTGTAACATTAGCAGCATAATCAATCAAGAGAGCATAGAGAAGAAGAAGTAGAGAGTTGTGTAAAGTAAAAAGCCATGTACAAAAGTTCTGAATTAATACAAAGATCTTTAGTTTAGGCTCATGGTGTTCAATTGCTTTATGTGTTTGTACATGCTAATTGATATATGTTGGTTTACTCTGTGTTATTCATTTACTTTGATGCGTGAATGTATGATTTCATATTTAATGTCTGAAATCTGAAGAGAGGGAGAGTAAGGAAATGTGTTTCAATTGTTTCTCTGTCTGAGCGAGAGTTTTCCTACAAGGAGTGCAGTGAAATTGTCTGCAAGGTGTGTGTTGACAGAAGTCAGAGTTTTTCTCTGCAAGCTCAAGAGGGATAACATTGTTCTCATTCTCGCAGAAGTGAAAGTTAAGCATAGGAGCTGTGAAAGGTGTGCGCAAGCCGAGTAGATTCTCATAGGTTGCAACCAGAGGGAGGAATTCAAGTACTATTGCTGCAAAAAGAGTGCACAGAGTCTAAGAATTAAAATACTTGGAGTGTATTTGAAGAAGTGTTGCAAGGAGTGCACGCAGGAATTTTCCCCAAAGAACTTGGGGATTTTTCAAATCAAGCTCAGGAGGGATAGGATCTTTGAAGCTATCCAAGAAAATCTCAGGAAGTTTAGTACCTTGAAGCATTCAAAGGGGAGGCGTTGCAAAGTTACTTGCAAGGAAGATAAGTTCCAGTGAAGGAATACCGTGTTCGCTTCGCAAGAGTCGTCAAGGAGGCATTAGATAGTCGAAATTATCCGTGGAGAATTCATGAAGTCTCGAGAGCCATCGGATTGTGCAGAGGAGCAGGGGAGTTATGGTTTAAAACCTTTGCATCAAGATTTGCGAGGTTGCGAAAGGAGAAGTTGGAAAAGAATCTAAGTCGTCCATTAGAAGGAGGACATGTGTTGCGATATCACCCATATCGAAGATTTGGACATCGGAGGTCAGAAAGAAAAATCATTCAACTTCGTGAGTGGTGAAGTCACGAGAGAATCGCAGCCGTCCATCGGAGAAGTATAGGTGGCAGAGATCAAGGGATCTTGCGAACTTGGAGGTTCACAAAGTGAGAGCCCAAAGATTTGGTGCTCCGAGTCGTGAGTGGCGAAATCATGAGGAGCTAGGACAACCGTAGGATTTGAGCCAACAAGGGCCATTGGATCACTCATGTCATCTCATTTCGAGGTTTCGTGGGTTGAAGAACTGAAATCTTAGCATCAGGATTCATCAAGTCGCGAAGTCTGAAACTCCAAAAAAGGTGGGAAGTTCCATTGTGGCACTGACATTTATGACGTGTCAAAATTTCAGAATTTCGGCATATCGATGGATAGGAAGTCAATACTTTTGTCTCAAAAGTCTTGAAGTCACAAGTTGTGATAAGGGGTAGCGAGGAGTTCGGTATCTCAGCACTTCGGGTATCAGGATATAAAGGAGGTAGTGCTTCAGGAAGCGAAGTCATGAAGTGCCGAAGCTGGGCATGAGGGACACGTGGCAGAACCACAAGGTGGTGCCGCCGCGATTGGTAGGTGAACACGTGACACCTGGAGGAAGGAGTCAATAATCCATTGACTTCTCGCGTCTCGAGGATTCGCGAGATAAGAGCACGAGAGATTGATATTGAAACTTGCGACGTTGCGAGTAGAGAGAACGCGAGGAGAAAAGTCAACATCGCTTCTCGGGGTTTCTTGAAAGAAAGGTGCCAAGGTTGGACGTGACAACTTGCAAAGTGGTGAGTAATGAGAGGAGCTAGCGCTAATCTTAGCCAGTGGTCACGCATGGAGGGCATTGACAGAGAGGAGCTATATCCAATTCGTAATCTCAGATATTGCGGGATTGAGAAGGAAGAGTTGGGTGTCACAACTCACAAACTCACGAGTTGTGAGTTGCAAAAATCACCTTTGGAATTGGGCCTTGGTCATAGCGTTGTGGTGTCACGAAAGGGCAGAGCTCATGCCTAGTGTTGTTTGCATAGGAGAGCTTCCGAAAGGACCTGTGGATTGACTGAAATTGAGATTCCAATAGGGAGTCGAAAGAGCCGATCCGGCTCAAGAGGATAAAGAACGATCTTGTGAGTAGATCTCAGCCCAAGGGCCAATAAGTTTGCGTCAAAAAATGAAAGGTGTGAAGTAAACAGTCCAATTAAAACTTAGCCATGATAAAAGTAATGTTAAATACCCTACATATTCATCTATAAACCATCAACCTCGTGATGGGATCATCATTATATAATTAAGAAATTCAATTGCTTCTTAATCTATGAAAGGAAATTGCGTGAAAGGAAACTATACTATGTCTAATTTAATCATTCAAGCTATGATAAGAAAATGACTGAAAACAAAAATTAAAAACATGATATTAAAATGTGAATTGACAATTACATTTAACCAATAACTAAGCAAGCGAAATCTATCTAAAACTGAAGTAAGAAAGCTATGATTCAAAAAATGGAAGCAAATCTATCCATCCATCAATCTTTGTCAGAAGAAACTTAGATTAAAACTATGCTCTGTTCTAATTAAAAATCTATTCTAAGCTTCACTGTAAAAATATAAAAGAAAGAACAATTTATCATCTAACTACATGCAGGGTTAGTATAGTGAGAGAGAGACTTGCAAGCCTTTTCTAATCTACGAGATCAATGCATGTTAATACATCTCATCATTCTAACCTATAAAAGAGAAGCAAATTAGTTAAGCTACAACAAATTAATTAACTAAATAAAAATATGCATGTACATTAAATAAAGAAAGAGAAATTAAATTAATAAATGCATAAATCAACATAAAAAGAGTTACTAGACTACTGGTGGGCCCCTCAACAAGTTGTGGTCACTCTCTAAAAGTATACCACGAGCTTAGCAGGCCAAATTCACCATACAAATCCAAAAACGCAGTTCTGGCATAATTCTGGCAACGTAAAAACTCAAACAGAGCAAAATCATTTTTCTAGCAATTCTAATGCTTATGCTACTTGGTTCTTCTACTTAACAATCATCTGACCACCTTAGTGGTATTTATAAAATTTAAAAACCAAGTGGTTGACCACAAGAGGATTGAACCACCTATAAATTTGACAAATTACAATAAATGATGCTCTAACTATCAAAACGGAGTAAGCCAATAATCGCCCTCTTCGGACAACTGAAATCAAGTTTTCTTGAGCTTAGTAGCTGGAGGGGGAATTGAAAAACAAAACCCATGTGCTCGATTTGTCCACCACTAGCTGCCAATACCATAACCGCCAACTTCCCTTGTGTTATTTTGCAATACTGGGTGCCGAAACAAGTGCCGGGTCAAGTACCAGAACGAGTGTTGGATCAAGTGTCGGACAAAGAAACATGGTGCGTTTTGTCTTGTAATAGAAGAAAAACATGAATTAACTCTTGGAAACCATAAAATATGATAAATTAAACTTGATTGAATCACAAAACATGAATTATATGTACCTCATGCCGATTATATCATTTTACCATAAAATTCTTCAAAAAGTTCTTTTGAAAGATAAAAATGCATATATACATATGGAAAAAGTTTATAATAAAGTCGTGAAGATGATCATATCTCGGGCCCAGCAAGTATGGAATGGGATTTCATGGAAATTCCATACAAATTACTTGTGATCTAACTTAGAACTATTAGACATACATAAGGTTTAGAATGTATTATTGTAAAAATCAATCAACAAATCCCTATGCATTTCGGTGATACCAAAGAAGTCCCACTAGGACCAAACAATTACTAGTCATCCAACCATCTATTACTCACCTCCATCCATGTGGGTAACTCATCCATACTTCTCTAAAAATTCACTCAATTGTCATATCAATCCTTAATACATTGACATCATTTGACATGTACACAACTCTTCCTTTGATATTAGGCAGAGATCACCACCTGTCTCATTTTTGTTGCAGTAGCACATGTGAGATCGGAAGATATGTACCTCATGCCGATTATATCATTTTACCATAAAATTCTTCAAAAAGTTCCTTTGAAAGATAAAAATGCATATATACATATGGAAAAAGTTTATAATAAAGTCGTGAAGATGATCATATCTCGGGCCCAGCAAGTATGGAATGAGATTTCATGGAAATTCCATACAAATTACTTGTGATCTAACTTAGAACTATTAGACATACATAAGGTTTAGAATGTATTATTGTAAAAATCAATCAACAAATCCCTATGCATTTCGGTGATACCAAAGAAGTCCCACTAGGACCAAACAATTACTAGTCATCCAACCATCTATTACTCACCTCCATCCATGTGGGTAACTCATCCATACTTCTCTAAAAATTCACTCAATTGTCATATCAATCCTTAATACATTGACATCATTTGACATGTACACAACTCTTCCTTTGATATTAGGCAGAGATCACCACCTGTCTCATTTTTGTTGCAGTAGCGCATTGACACAATGCTCTCTCCTCATGTTCTAGAATGTGGTCACATCTTCTTTTCTATAACAAACATTCTCGAAGCTCATATTATCAGAAAACAATTGATCCATAGAGAACCCATGGCTAAACCCAATATTATATTTGGGTACATTTTGTTTGTTGGGATTCTTTTTGTCCCGAAGTTTGTTCAGAATTAAAGCTTGAATTCCTTTGTCATGGAGGATCTAGAGATGGGAGTGGAAATGATTTGAAGGTATGAATTTGTTATGTACATTTTCATATATATATATATATTATTGGAATATAGATGGATGATTAATTGTTTATGTATAAATTTAGAATATAACTTTGATCATGGATTAAAAGAGTAGAACTAGTTGAAAGAGTTCATATTCCCAATGACTTGATTTAAAATTATAAGAGATTATTTAATTTAATGATGTATAATGTTGGATTTGGTTTACTGTTTCATGAGTATTAATAGCTCAAGAAGGTAGATGTGTTTTTTTTTATTGTGGAACTTCTACCCCCATTGATGATTGTTGGCGCTGAGATCCAGAATGGGAATGTAATAGAAACAAGCTCATAAATTGTGACATTTGCCTCGACAATAAATTATGGTGTCTATGTATTTGGATAAACAAAGTTAACAGGTACTGGATATGGAGAGGAAGCTAGAGGTTAAGAATATTTCTCTATTTCCCATATCAACGGATGAGAAAATAAACCTATGAATAGTAGTCCCCGATCTTTTCTTAGATTATGGTGGAGATGATACTTTACCCATGGTATCTTACTCTTTTCCATCATAATCAGATCTTTTCAATATGCCAAGATTTAGTGAAATTAATTCCGAACATAACATTTATGAAGTTGGATTTGACTCTCTTTCACTTTCATCACTTGCATGGAAAAAATATATGTTGAAAGATGATTTTACATGGTTTATTTTTTAAAAAGACAATGCACTCATTCTTATGGAGATCAAATATTCTACATTGCATATTCATTCCCTAATTAGTTCAATTTTTGATGATTACGTTTCATGTTTTGGAACAATCCATATCATCAAAGGAAGTGTTCAAACCAGTGATCTAATTGGTGTAATGAATCCTCTTATGATGTGTTCCTCGTTGAAAGATCTAGTTAATCAAATTCATAGATTGCATTCTAACTTTTGTGATAGGATCTTAGAATGACTCGAGGATTCATATCTAAAAATTCTTCATAATAAATATAAAGTTGTTCTTGCTTTGTTTATACCTAAATATATAAGAAGTAAACATGACATGATTTTTTTAGATCCTCCATGTGAAGAAAATGATGAACACTTGGAGAATTGTCGAGAGGATGGGGAACTTCAGCCTTGGCTAATGGTTATGTCAGATCCCCATAATATTGACAAGTTTTCCAAACTTACTTACACTCTTCCATGCCATTATGACCCATATCATGACAAGATTATTTTTATGACGGGATCTTAGAATGGCTTGAGGATTCATATCTAAAAAATCTTCATAATAAATATAAAGTTGTTCTTGCTTTGTTTCTCCCTAGATATCTAAGAGGTAAGCATGACATGATTTTTTTAGTTACTCCATGTGAAGAAATTGATGAACACATGGAGAATTTTCAGGAGGATGGGGCACTTCGGCCTTGGTTGATGGTTATGTCAGGTTCCCATAATATTTACAAGTTTTCCAAACTTACTTACATTCTTCCATGCCATTATGACCCATATCACGACAAGATTACAGAATGGTTGGAGGATTCATACATCAAGAAGTTTCAAAAGAATGGTAAGGATGTGCTTGCTTTATTTTTAAATGAATACATAAGAGGTAATCATGATATATTTATTTTTTATCTACAAATACTACATTATTTTTTTCTTCATTTCAACTTTCTATGCCTTGCAGGATTGAAGATGCTCTTGTGGCTGCACTGGAAATATCATTTTACTTAGCATTTTGATCTATGTAGAAGTTAGAGTAGGTGTAGGAATATAGTCCTTTTGGGTTTTTCTTGCCTTTTTAGTTTTTTTCCTTTGAATAATGAAATTATGAAGGCACGTGGCTATCCAAAGAGAACCATCATCTGAATGTTGTCAGGGAAGTTTTCTTTCAATTTCTTTATTTTTCCTTTTCTCAACTGTCTTGATTAAATGTTTATTTTTCAAGACTTGGCAACATCATGCCACGATTTAAGATATTATGAAGCATTAATAAAGAGATTAGGGATTTGATCTTTAATTCACATTAGTTTTACCCAAACAAACATAGCTTACCACTGGATGTAATTGTACTCATCCTGGTTAAGGATTTTTCTATGACTTTTAATAATAAGCTTGGTCAAAATGATGTATCATGCATCATTATCTTAAGAAAAGAACCTTCCTATATGCAAAACTCTAAATTGCATTTTTATTTCTTTTGATCCTCTTTCTCTATGAGAGGTTGGCCTGGTTTTGTTTTTGGTCAAATTGTTTTTAAAATTGATCTTTTTCTATTTCTATTTTCTTTGTTTTGATATACTTTTGATTTTGAATCCCATTAATAAAATCTGATTCGATTTGCTGTGTGTTTTTTTTTGTTTTATTTGATTTCCTTGATTGAGTTTTCTTCTTGTCTGTCTTTTTGAATCAATATATTTCTGATCAAAGAGCGATTGTCAAAGGAAGCATTCATTTCAATACTTATGTTTGTTTTTTTTAAATTGAAATGGTTCAAACAATTTTTGATGTTAAGGATCAACTTAGATAATTTATTTGTAAGTCAGTTGATTACTATGAAATCCTAAACGGTCTTTGTCAGAGTATTACCCCTGAAATGTGTCAATATATTTGAGAATTATGATTATCCTTAGACGTTTTACACCATACCTATTCTTAAAAGATCACTATTAAGTTCTTCCCCATTCTCTAGATGATTTATTAACCGAAATCTAAAATCTCTAAACCATGATAAAACTTCCAATTTTGAAAGAAAATAAAAAGAATGATCAATTGTTCACCTGTATTGCAATTAACCTCCAATATCACCTCGCTCTCTTTGTCATCAATACATATATAATTGTATTATTATTTAAAAGTGTCATAATAGGGTTGGAATCACATAAGTGTGGGAAGTGTGTGTAAACCCATCGGGGTATTGAACATGCTCGCTGGCAGTGGGTAAATGCACACATGATACGTCGGGGTACTGAACAAGCCTGCTGGCAATGAAGCAATGCTAGGTTGAGAGGTAGTAGGTATATGCTTTTAAGTTAATTTTTATGGAAGTATACATCATGTGGATAGAAAACTATTGGATAGAATTAAAGTACTTGAGTGGGTTAAATGACATCCTTGTCGAGGCTATAAATGCCTTCTAGAAGAAGTGGCTTTGTCAATGGTATTTGTAACATCCCGCTCTTGTGCACAGTGAGAGAAATTATTATTTGAGGACACTTGCATGCAAGTGATCCGGGTTATTATACTATTGTTCATTTTGTTTATGATTATGAGATATTGTGGATTTGATGATATGTTATTTTTTTGTATTTACGTAGACGGGTGATATTGATTGGGTTCTTCTGAGTATGAAGGACTTCGGACCTTAAGGATGATTATGAGATATTGTGGATTTGATGATATGTTATTTTTTTGTATTTACGTAGACGGGTGATATTGATTGGGTTCTTCTGAGTATGAAGGACTTCGGACCTTAAGGATGCAAAGGCAATGATGAAACCCCTTGGAATCCAGATCAAGTCAGGGAGTGGGTTTTTTGGGGCTTGAATGTTGTTGATGTGACATATGTACATATGATTAGATGTTAGGATGATTGATTGTTATTGCTAACATGATTCGTTGATGGATGAAGGATAACGATAACGTGTCGACCAAACTCACATTTGGAGTAGAGGGGTCACGCATGACAACTGTTAAAAAGAAAAGAGGGTAAATGGTTGTTTTTATCTACACTTGCTAAATAAATTTTAATTAAAAAGGAAAAAGGGTAAATGGTTGTTTTATCTACACTTGCTAAATTGATTTTTTTAGCTAAAAAGGAAAAAGGGGGGAACTTAAAAGAAATGGGAAACTTAAAGAAAAAGGGAAACTTAAAGAAAAGGGGAAACGTAAAGAAAAAATTGAATGTCTAACTTAGTAAGGAATCTTGCCTTTGGAACTTTCTATTTATGGACTCAACTAGGAATTAAGTAAGGCGTAAGTCATTTAAGAATTGTAAGGGAATTTTGGTACACCGAGGAGCGCTCTTAGGAATGCTCTTAGGTGGATGAGGGAAAGAGGAATAATTAATTAATTAATATAATTGATTTTCTAGTGCAACTAGGGGATTGTGCAACATGCGTACGAGGGAGGTTTTTCCTAATTAAATTAATGAAAAAGGAATCTAATGAGAATTTTGGGAAACTAATTACTTAAAAAATCTATAAAAATGATGGTGGAGGAGGAGTATGGATAATCATTTTTCTTGCGTAACATTACGTTGCTGAAATTTTATCTTAACTGAACTTGCTCTTGTGGGATTTGGGATACCCAGCTCAGGTAACGAGTGGTAGCTCGACCTTGCGAGGTGAGCTTGGTGCTAGCAGTCTCTTGCGTGGCCCCTTTGCAGCTCGGGGGGATGAGGGGGAAGAAGAGTACCCCTGGATTTGGCAGGGAGGTATCGGTAAGGTCATATGGATCGAAAAGCGGGAGATGGATGGAGCGTGCATGGGACAACGACTTCAGAGCTTTCTCATTTGGCTACGGTACGCATGTGTATATTTTTATTGAATGGTCGTTTCAATATTTTTCTTGTGCCTTCAGTAATTTACTTCTACTGTGTTAAAGTTTGTTTTTAATCAGCGTAACACTATCCAGATATTTCATTTGATCTTTCACCAAATTGTCTTGATGAGCCCAACGTTTTATGATCAAAGAACCTAAAGTCATTCCAGCCTTATGATCATTGTATTTTGAATTGATTTCCCATCGAGAACCCAAACTCTGATTGCAATGACTTCTCTGCATTCGTTTTTATTGATTTAATACGAAGAAAAATTGTGTTTTTATATTCTGTCCCTTATCCTTTAACTTATTAGTTTGTGCCTGAGCAGTCAACCATGAGCCAAATCAATTGTCTTCACTCCAGTGTTTAAGACTGAGATTCAAATGCCCTTCTTTCCTCTGCATGCATAATAAGTGAAGGATAAATTTTCGCCCAACTATCTATCCCTTTCTTATCTCTGCATTTTTCTCTTACGATTAAAATCTGATTAAACTTTGCATCTTGATTGATTGAACTTCGATTATACTATGCATTTTTAATTGTTTAAACTCTGATAAATATCTGCGGGTTCTTGTGGTTGATTATCTCTGAGTTTTCTTGTGATTGATTATCTTTGAGTTTTCTTGTGATTTCTTACTTATGTGTTTTCATGTGATTGATTACTTCTGCATTTTCTTGTGATTGATTAATTCTGTGTTTTCATGTGATTGATTAATTATGTGTTTTCATGTGATTGATTATCTTTGAGTGTTCTTGTGATTGATTATCTCTGAGTTTTCTTGTGGTTGATTATCTCTACGTTGAACGATTAATCTATGAAGGATTGAATTCTGATTCCTTGGCTCCTTGCAAGAGGGGAAAATCACTTTTCTTTTCCAACAAATCTAGGTGACTCGTACCCTCCTTATACCCATTTTCCTTACCTTAGAAAAAGTTGAGTTATCAAAAACGAATTTTCTAGAAAAGGTAGCACCCATCGATGTTTTTATTGGATTTTTTACACAAAGTTTACACTACAATTTATGGCATATTAAACAACCTTTCTACCCATCAATTTTATGGGTGATTTACCCATCTTTGACATCGCAAATTCACCCAGTCTTTACCACTATGATTTGATTGCACTAAATAGCATTGGATTGGATTGGTATTGAATATAGATTTACTTTACCACTGCGATTTGATTGCATTTGATTGGATTGGCATTGAAAAACAATTTATTTTACTACTATGATTTGATTTGCAATTGAATAGCAATTGATCGATTAGGATATGAGTTGTGATATCATTGATTTTTGACAACAAATATGAAAGATATTATTTTGCATGTGAATGTTAGTGTTTTTGTAGGTGAATGACAATATTGTATTATGGGTAAGACAATGTTTTGATTACTTTTGTGTATGACTGCATTTTCATCCAATATATGATTAGACAATGATTTTATTAGACAAAAAATTTATTAGATAGTGATTTTATTAGGGAATGAATTTATCTGTTGATAGAAAACACCTTTATATATAGATGACAATGAATTTATATAATAGAAAACAATTTATATATATAATAGAAAACAATTTCTATATATAATAGACAACAATTTTATATATGATAGACAACATTTCATATGATGACAATGATTTTATATATTTTATATACAATGATATCATGTGTTTAATAGACAATGGTATCATAGGGTTGATAGAAAACATTATCACATATTTAATATATGATGCAGACCTCTTTCCCTCAAGCCGAGATTTGCATAGGATCTTCTCTAGACCATGGAAAGGGTTAACAAAACCCCTTGTTTAATCCCACATAGGATTTCGGTTTTCGCAAGTTGGGGTGCTTTGAACACTATACCATGGCTCTTGGAAATAACCAAAATGCAAAATTGTGAATGGGATTATGGTGTAATCCCGCTCTCCAACGTGACCAAAACCAAGCCTAGGCGCAAGTGCCTTTCACGACTCGTGATTCACGAGTTGGAGCACCAGCCCTTGTACACTCTCCTTGTGAATCCCCAACTCTGAAATCCATCCTTTGACAAGATCCAATGGTTTTATGCCTCCCATGATCTGACAACCCACGACGTATCGGGATTTCATAAATCGACGATCCAAGACACTTGACCCCAAACCTCTTGTAACTCCATTCCTAGAAATCTGATATGTGAGTTCTCATGCGAGATCAATGGCCCACGTTGATCCGGATCTGACGGTCACTATCCCTATAGAGATTAAGGGTGTTGAAAAGACACTTATTCTTAATCTCTTCGTTTTTCTAGGAGATCCAACGGTTCACGGGATTTCGGCACTTCCCCCTAAAGAAATTCAATCGTCTGATTCAACTTCTCAAGGACTTATGGCCAGACGAATTGGCCTCCTTCCCTCCTGAACTTGATTCCTGTGAAACAATTCAACCTCCATCTCCCTTTGGAACAATCGACAAGTTCTAATCCTCCTGAGCTTTCACTTGCAAACTCAAGGCCTCCAAAAAGAGTCCCTTCACACACTCCTTGTGGAAGTTTTCAAATAACCTCTAGTTATTTTAGATCTTCGACTCTGTGCACTCCTTGCAACAAGAGTCCCTCAATTTCTCTCTTGGATTTGGTAAAATCCAAGACTTCACCCAGCCTGCGCACACCTTGCATGGCTCTATGCTCTACTAACACTCTTGCCTATAAAGACAAAGTTTAAATCTCTTTTGAGAGTTCTGAGGTAAAAATCAGAGTCTGATTGACACACTCCTTCCATACCCTCCACTGCACTCTTTGAAGGCATTCTTAGAAAGAGAAACAACTGAAACTCATTCTCCCCTTATCTAGAATTCAAATATTCAACATAGAATCCTAGAACATACACACAGAGATTTGCATTGAAATAAAATGGGCATGAAGAATGAAAACAAGCCACAACATATCGTTCAATAGGCAATTCCAACAACCATAACAAACACAAATATTGGAATCAAAGATTTTCTTTCATTAATTCTAGTGCTCTCATTTATGGTAAACAACTATAACTAGAATGCATGAAAAAATTCTATGTTCTCCTCTGCGGCTCTACAACCTATGAAATTTGAATCATAATGTTACAAATGATCAAAGGGTCAAGGGTGTCTATCATCTATTTTTCCTCCTACCTCCTACGCTCCTAAAACTGTCTAATCTATTAAATTA
>CBVK0100020096.1:0-43503 GCA_900067695.1 Picea abies
CTCTTCCGATCTCACCTTCCAGATCGAATTCTTGTATTTTAGCGAGCCATCGCCCTCTTTTTCTGTCACTGTCCGGCTGTACCAATATGTCCTTTACAGAACTGGTGGGTACATACGTGATTATCTTTGAATGTAGCACATAAGTTCTGAATGCCTTCAACGCTTTTACCATTGCATATGCTTGCTTTTCCAATATGTTATATTTCAATTCTGCATCTCTGAGGTTTTTGCTAAAAAAACGCTATCGGTTGTTCGAACCCCTCTTCATTTTTTTGCAGGAGTACCATGGCGATGGTATGTTCAGAAGCAAAAGAGAAGATGAGGAAATCCTTCAGATAATCTAGACTGGCTAGTACAGGTGCCTCGATTATAACTTTTTTAATGTGCACGAAAGATGCCCTGGCCTCGGCGGTCCAATTTACCCCTCTATCCTTCTTCAACATTCCTGTAATCAATTTGACAATCTCGGCGAAATTGGGAATAAACCTTCGCAGAAAATTTATCTTACCTAAGAATGATTGAATTTCTTTTATATTTCTTGGGATAGTGATAGTCTCTATTGCTTCAATCCTCTTAGGATCGATCCTGATTCCTTCCTTAGATACGACATGGCCTAGAAGCTTACCTTCCCGCATAGCGAAATGAGATTTCTTTGGATTCAGGGATAGACCAAACCTGCGGCACTTTTCGAACATCTGTTTGAGATGCATCAAATGTTCCTCGTCAGTTTTAGAAAAAACCGTCAGATCATCAAGATAAATGACTATGAACTTGTCCCTTTCTTCCACGAAAGCGATGTCCATAGCTCGCTGGAAAGTGGCTCCTGCATTCATCAAACCAAAAGGCATTTTGTCATACATGAAAGTACCCCAGGGCGTGGTGAATGCAGTTTTTTCCCTGTCCTGTTCATTCATAGTGATCTGATTATAACCAGAGAAGCCATCTATCATTGACATTCGATTAGCTCCAACAACCTTTTCTAAAATGTGGTCCATCTTGGGTAGCGGGTAATTATCTTTGAGAGACAACTTGTTTAGGTTTCAGAAATCGACACATAGTCTGATTTCCCCGCTCTTTTTCCTGAATGGAACTAGGTTAGCTACCCAGTCCGAGTATCTCAAAGGTACGATGATCTTTGCTTCCAAGAGTTTTTTGACTTCCTTTTCTATCACGGGTAACAGAATGGGGTTAATTTGCCTAAGCTTCTGCCTAAACGGTTTGACCCCGGGCTTCAAAGGTATCTTGTGATCAATAATGGAAGTGTCATATGTTTTCAATTCATCATAGGACCAGGTGAAGACATCTTTGTATTGCCTGAGCAAGTCTTGATACTTCACTTTCATTTTGGGAGGGAGGAATTTCAATAGTTTTACTGTTCGAGGTTCTTTTTCGGTCCCTATATCGCATTCCTCCACCTCTTCTGGTTGGGGCTGCAAAGTGGCCTTTACAGGTACATCGTTCTGATCGAAAATTATTTCCAAAGGAATCAATCCTTTGGGAATATGATTGTTTTTAAGGACCAGCATACGATGATCCATGATTTTTTCTCGGAAAGCTTCGGGTTCCTCTCCTTCCTGCATGATCCACATGGGATCATTTTGGTTTTCTTGGTTAGCGTGAGTTTCTGAAAATTCGCCTACTACAGTAAGGAACTTCTTAATCTTTTCATCATCTTCAAAGACTTGCCAATGTCAGATATTGTCTAGTATGGAAGTCTTGTATCTGATTTCGATATGGTATTTCAGTTTGAAGGTCGTGGGAGGGGGAAAAGTTGAAGCTGCCTTTGCCAATGCATCGGCATGTAGATTCTCAGTGCGAGGGATAAAATGGATATTTACAGATGAGAAAAAAATTTCGATGAGGTCCCAAGTACAATTTCTATATGCTCTTAGTCTGGGATGCCTGTCCAGGTACTGTCGGTTCACTTGTCTTACTATCAATTCCGCGTCACCGTATACCTCCAAGTTCTTTATATTTAATTTCTTTGCAGCCTCTAATCCTAAGATCAATGCTTCATACTCGCATACGTTATTAGTGTGATCTATGTCCCACTGCAAATGATAGGAGAAAGGAAAAATGAACTTACCTTCAGGTGCTACCAAAAGCACCCCAGCACTAGCTCCTTCAGAAGACAAAGTGCCATCGAAATACATTTTCCATACACCAGTATTACACAGCTCTTCTATCAAGGGGCTTAAATCTTCTTGCTTTTCATCGATTTCTTCCAGGCAACCATCCAGACCATCATCAAAAGACAATATGCAGTTTCCCAGATCTTGGTCTGCGATGTAAATGGGGAAGTTGTGCAGGTTTTGAGGGTCACTGACCATGTATGCTAATCTTGTCTCTCTGTATAAACGAGTGAAATGACCCCCGAACACAGGGATTGTGGCATAGGACATGTCTAACTGAAGGGATCCTCCCAACTTGGCTCCCCATGACCTGGATAACAACATACCGTACTTAGGGGGAATATCGGCGATAACCACATCTATTAGGATACTTTTAACAGGGACCTGAGCTAAGGTAACTACCAGATCCTTTATCATCCCCATGCGTTTAACCTTCCTTGAATCAAATGAATACAAATTTCCATAAGGCCTTGTGATCTGGAGACCTAGATTCTCCATTATAATCTTGGGCATAACATTGTGGGAAGCTCCGGAGTCTAACATACAATTGTGCAACAACTGATCATGTATATTCAGGGTGATATAGAAGGGAGCGATGTTGTCTTTGGAACCTTCAAAATGAGGACCAAAGGTGATGTTAGGTCTATCATCTTCCAAGTTTATAACATCAGAGTGGCTTTCTAGTTCGGAGACACCTATCATTTTGGTGATTTGTTTGCGATAAACAGGGTTTTTTGCCAATTCCACTAAAGGGATGGGTATCTTAATTTTTATTAACTCATTTTTGATACTGAATGATCTGTTTACATTGTTTGTTTGTCTGGTTGAGACTTCTGAATTCTTTCTTTCTGACTTATTCGTCTCGACAGATTTATCATTCATGGTCTTAGTTGAAGAAGTATTTTTGTTTGCGGGTTCGATTGGCTGTGTTTGAGCTCCGACTTTTTCTACCTTAGATTCCTGAGTGCTCACTCTTCTCGTTTTGTTGTTGGGTGGTGGGGTCTCGTTCGAAGGAGGCTCATAAGCTTGACCCCTCTGAAGGATTTTGCTAGGTTCAAAAGTCGAGGCAGGTTTATTTTTAGATCTCAGGTTGTACCTTGGTTGAAGCTCAACCATCATTATCTCAGCTTTTGGTTGGGATTCACAGATCTCAATGGGATCACCCTCTTCACTCTCGTTTGGTGTCCCCGAGACATTCAGAGACTTTTTGTAGTCTTCACGAGTTAGATATGGTTGACTACAGTCATCACCGAAGTTTGCAACATCATTATATGAATCCTCGAAGTCTTGAAAATCGTTAGCTCCCATAAAATTTTCATTCTTCAAGGGAGTTTGTATTTTTTGATCTTCCTTTTTTATTGGTCTTTGCTAATTGGGAGGGTTTTGAATTTTTCTGAAATCCTTTTTTGGGTAAGAGTCAGACTTGGACTGTTCGAGTTCCATCTGGGTTATTTTATTTGACAACTCTTTAATCACTCTAGCCATATCATCTACCCTATTGTCTGAGGATCTATTTGACCCTGAAGGGCCAGCTAGTTCTCTAAAATGCTTGGGCTCTCAGTTTCCAGTCTCTATTTTACCCTTAAGCTTACTCGAAGCCATCATGTTAGATTCTATCTCTACATCATCGTCCTGCATGCGGTTTAAGGTGGCTCCCCTTCTCTCTTGCAAAAGTAGTGCGAAATCCGGCTCGAAAGCTCCGACAAAGGTCACCTTGGCCGCAGGTGGAGATGGTTTGACTTCAGCTGGGATTTTGTTGTATAGTTTATTGAATCTCTGGATGAATTCTACGACTGATTCTGAGTTCTTTTTCTTCAAAGCCCCAAATTTGGTTAGATAATAGAGGTGATCTTTTCGCTCGCCCCATTGTCTGAGGAAAGCATCTTCCAAAGCCTCATATGAAGGGATAGAAGCTGCGAGCAAGCTCCAAAACCAAGTTTGGACCTGACCCTCGAAAGTTTGGACAAGGAGTCTTGAATATACATCCTCGTGCTCGATACCACAGAGATCTGCAAATTGGTCGAAAAGACTAATATGTTCAGCAGCGGTCAGCTCTCCTTCCCCGTTGAACTTCGGTAGGTTCTTTATATAGTTTTCCAGGAGATCATGTAAGGGGACGGGCAACACTAAAGGAGCGTATTGGGCTGCAACTTTCGCAAAAACTCCGGGAGGTGGGGAAGGCGCTTGACCTCCACCTCCTCCTTGAGGCCCTTGACTTCCACCTTGGGGGACTCCTCCTCCACCTCCTCCAAAACCTCCCCCTCCTCCTATAAACCCTCCACCTCCTCCTCCGGTGGTTGCCATCGTTGTTTGTGGAGAGTTATAAATGGGGTTTTCAAAAAATAAAAGGGGTTTTATATTTTCTTCACTAAGAGGAGACTCTAACGAGGAAGGATAAGGAACGCGAGGAGTCGGTTCCTCAGAATTGCAAGAAACGGAATCAGGAAAACCGACGGGTGTGAGAAACGAGTGTGTAACACACTCTTCAGTATTTGGAGAAGTTGGGAAACTTAGCTGATGATAAGATGGTTTTTTGAAAGACGACGAACTTTCAAAAGGGCCCTTTCCCCTCTGTATCAAGGGGACTGTTGGATGAATCTCACTTCCGATTTTGGTATAGGGTGTTGAATGTTTAGCATCAAAGTAAGGATTGAACGAGGTCGGGGGTTGGGAAGGACTCTCGACCTTCGGTGATGGAATTTCAAGTTGGTAAACTGCAGCGGTTGGCTTAAAAGAGCCTCTCACCTTTATAATTTTTTCAGGATCGGAAACCGGTGTAATCTGCTCACCATCCGGGTTCTGTCTGGTATTCCTTCGAGTGAATGCCAGTTTATTTTTTTGTGGAGTCGCCAAGTGAAAGATAAAAAGCCTTAAAAGGTGTGTACTCTTTGTTCACCATCAAAGGGTAACACTTTCAAAGAAAAACAATTTGTCGTTTTCCCAGTTAAAAAGATTTCGTAACTTCGTTCCCCGGCAACGGCGCCAGAAAGATGTTGTTCCTGAGTTTGTACTAAGGCTCAAAAGTATAGTGTCAAGGCATCTGAAAGTGGTTAGGATAAGGAGAAGGGAAAAAATCAACCTTTGGAGAAGAGTCTAGGGGAGATTTCTTCGTTGGGGTTGTCTGGCTTCGAACTGCTCATGAATAGTTATGTCACATTCAATGGCTGCCCATGATTGTTCAAGCTCGGCCCGATTAGTGGTTGTTTTAAGGATAGTGTTGAAGAGGTTCAAGGCGATATGCGTTTGGTTCAATAATCTAGGTTCAACGTTAGGTTGAGTTGGTGTAGGAACGGTCAAGGGGGAACAGTACTGGTAAGAGAACTGTGTAAGAAAGATTGAGTGTTGTCTCAGTTAAGTTTTATAAAAGAGAATTCACGGTTGCAGTATTAAAGATATATGCAAATCAAAGGCTCATTCCCATAACTGTATTATATCTTAATCAAAGGGGCGAAATGGGGGAAAAACATTAAGTCGTTTACAGTGTTAGGTTCCTATCAAGGGAAAATCTCACGAAGTAAATGGAAGAAGAAAATATCTAAGGAAATAACTGATGTAACAAAAAATGCATGTAGAATTCCGAAACCGCAAATTCGTCTTACACAGCTGATAGATGGTGCAGAGGAAAGACAATAAACAATTACAGAAAACCCAAATTTATTCGTTATAGTAGTGGTGGTACTAAATTATAATGAATCACATCAATTACGAATATGAATTGAAAATGAAAAATGAGGAACAAGAAAACAAACTTGTAATACAGAAGTGATGGAATTGAGAATCTCGGATCTGCTTGTATTAAGTCTCAATGCAAAAACTCTATTAAAAAATATCAAAAAGGGTCCAGCCCTTGTTTATTTCTCTCTGGGGTATATTTATACAATTTATGCAAAGCAGGCAGAATCTCAATAGTCACAAAGATTTCAGTTATGACAGAGGAGAGAGCAATCGCTCCATCTCCCCTAATGTTGTCTTCACTTGTTGCTAGGTGCTCGTCTTTGTGTAGACTCGGTGTAGGCGATGCATCTTTCCATGAGTTGGGATACAAGCCATGAAGGTTCTGCTTGACAGCTGGCCTTGGCGAAGTAACATTCTCGGGCTAACTGCTGCAGCTTGTCCCCCATTTGTGCATCGATGATATCAAGGGCACTTATTTGCACGCTAGGTTGGATCAAGTACCTGTCAACTCGGGCCATGTCCACGCTATCTATCTGAGAGATATCGGCTTAATCTCTCTCATCCTTCTCTTTTAATTCATCCAGGAATTCAACACCATATGTGTATTCAGATGTCGTCAGGAGCTTATACATGGTCTGGATATGTTCCGGTCTAAAAGTCCCGACCATGACCCGTTGGTCGTTCATGATAGTTTTGGTGGGTAGGTCTATGTGATCCAACACCCATCGGATCAGATCATAATATGGGCGTAACCGTGGTCTGGTTGCTACCCGGTGCATTCCGGATTGCACAACTATCTTGTATTTAATGTTTAGGCCGTCCCTTTCATTGTCGTCGGAGTCTGAATAATTCACCAACTTAGACTGCAGAATATATGAAACAAATGACCAGCTAGGGACCGAGTCGACACTCCGGGGCGAAGTGTCAGAGATGTTATCTGAGCCTTGCCCTGCAACCTCGACATTCGCCTTCACTGCTTTCCGTGGAACCATAGCTGAAGTTTGCGTCTTCGCCCTTCTGCGATAGAACTGCGTATACATGCAGAAGTTAGTTCACTCAGAATTGATGAGCTCTGCGTGCTTATGAAAATTCTTTCATTATAATAAAATGAAACTCCTATATTTATTTGAAAATCCTGTACTTTTTGAAGTAAGTCTGTCAAATCGTAATTAGAAACAAATTTATTACGTAAAATCCAATCTTATATTCGTGGATTCACCCTAATTCTCCATTAATGTCATCAATTTTTGGTGGTTTGACAGTCAGTCAGAGTAGGGAGAGATATGGCTATCTCGAGAAACGTGCAAGCCTCGGGGCGCGGGATATATCTTGCCTTATTTTAAATTATCAAATTTTACCACCTTTCATGAATTCCTCGCTATTTGCTACTTCGTGGATTTTCTTTTAACATTTTGAGTCCCCAACTTGCGAGATCATGAGGACCGACTTGGCTTAATTAACAGTAATCACGATTTGGAGCATTATTAATTTTATAATCCATTTATTTTCCATATCGCAACTCGGACCTTCGAGGGAAAGTTTCTAGAAGATTAGTATGCCAAGTCGCGAAACTGCAAGATGGCGATAATTAAGGCTCAATTAAGGGGAAAAAATCTTAGATTAGGCAGTTAATTAATCTTTCCATAATCACGTCGCGACTTCGTGAGTTGGGGTTTTAGACGCCGTAACTTTCGAAAAGATAGTGTCGAGTGGCAAGACGCCAAGAACAGATTTAACCATGGTTAGCTTTTCTCCTTTAATCCTTGACCAGGGTTATCCCAAAAGTACCTCGTGTTCTCGACTCTCGGGGCTGTAAAAACAAAAACTTGGGTTTGACGAACGCCGAGGCGCGAAACCCCGATGACGTCTAATCATGAGTTAAAAGTTTTACCCTAGTTAATGTCTTGGGCGAAAATTGAAAACGACTTCACCGTTTCATGACTCGGGACGTGTGAACTCAAGGATTAAAGTATCCGACTTGCGAGACCCCGAAGTAAAACAAAAGAGAGAACATTCTTATGAAAGTGGACCTGTTTTGAAAGCAGAAAAAGCATCGCTGCCCATGCGACAAGGTGGCAGAGTTTGCATAGTCTCGGGGGGGAAAATCAAAAGACCGTCTTTAGATTTCAAGTATCAAAAATCGAAAATTGTGAAGGGTAAAATTAAAACAAGGGCGGCTCCAACAGTTACCCTGGTGCTACATTTATCCAAAGCACAGGAACAACCGCGGTATCATTTTTGGTCGACGAGGACATGGTTCCTTTAAAAATAGTACAACTACCAGGTATTTAATATATGTCTTTATCGAGATTCCTGTTATATAATTGTTTAAACAATCACATATCAGTGAGATATAAATTACTAATGATGATGATGTTTTACCAGAAACAATGTGTTCTACAACAGTTTGCATGACTATGCATCAGAAATTTTTAGGCCGACCATTCGACTACGATGGAATCGACAAAATTCCAAACTGAAAAGCCTTCTTATCTCCAAACTGGTTGGCGAGTTTGGTGACTCGTTCAATAATCCGGAAGTCCTAAAAGGGACTGGCAAGCATTTGAAACATGTTAGAGAGGCGTATAGAAATAAATTAGTACATGACCTCAAGTGTGAACTCCCTTTGGTTGTCCCCGAGAGGAAGTGGAAAGAAATTATTCTCGATGCAAGATAATTAGCGATGAAAGCACAAGGGAAGAAACCACCTAGCCCTGGAAGGTAAGAGGTGTTTTCAATTTACTATGATGGTCTTTTGTTTACTTTACGAGGAAAACAATCAATATCTAACATATTTCAAAATATTCCGTAGACTCCAAGACACTTCCAAGGAAACAAAGGCAAGACAATACAAACACGGCCAACATAAACTAGGCCAAGGTGGTTATGGGAGATTGAAGGCATGGGTTGTAAGTGCCTAAACATTTTACTTTTTTTTATCGTCGTCACAAAATATGTAATTCATTGCAGCTAGTGATTAATGATTTTGATATTGCTCAATGCAGAGGGATTTGTTCAACGACAAAGCCACAGAAGAAGATCTAAAGGTTGGGTTCACACAGGGTTTTGATGGCGTGGTGGCGCGATGAAGAAGCTTGGGGCAATCACCATGTGTCTCTCTGGAGGACATGGTAAATAAAATGAAATTAAAAACTTGTCGAGTAGTTTTTACTCATTGATTACTTGTAATGTAAAATATATTTTTTATTCATTTAAAATGTAAAATAATGTGTGTATTTTCCACATTCGCAAGAGAGTAACAATGCTACCAATTCTCCTGATGTACTCGATGAACTACATCCAGACCCCCATATTGATTCAAGCGTTGTTGTCAAAGGACCATTACATAGTGGTATGCACACATTTTTAATTTTTTTCCATTTTTCAATGAGTATTAATATTTAGGGTATATTCTGTACTAAATACTTATATTGTTTCATATGGAATAGCATGTAGATGTCGATCAAGAGCAAAGATCAACAAGCGCAGAAACAACAATGCGGCCACCAACTATTGTTTCTACTGCATCGACTAATCCAGATATAAAACATTGTAATTAAATCTGTATTAATTAAATTGCCCTAGGAACAGTGAATAACAATATCACTTGAATTTTTGTTGTTGTTGTAGTAGTGGATGCCCATGCGCATCCTCAACCTCCACGCCGAAATACTAGAAGTTCATCATGGCGTGAGGTGTTGAGTACTGATGATGCAACACTTCAAGAAGGCCCAATAATTGTGGGGGATTGGTTAAATTATGATGATGACTTAATTTTTTCTTTCATGGAGACCAAGAAGAAGAAGAAGAAAAACGAATGATTAGACATTTTATTATTAATATAAATCCAATATGCCCGCACGGGTGTAGACGGATTGGCAAGTGCCGTGTAAATGGAAGGAAATTTGTAAAATGAAGTCTCATGTTCAATTCTCACCCGGACTTACTCGTGCGCCATTCTTGCGGGCTGGGTGGTTGCACTTGGGGTTATAGTGGTAGCCGCCTGGGGATCGACCCCATGTCACGCGAGTACGAGAACCGCGAGTTGTCGATTCCCCCAGTAAAAAATATATATATATATATATTCAATATATTTCTGGTCCAATGTAATGTATTTTGTTTTTCTACATGTTATGAATGCTATTTTCTTTCATGTTTTTTGTTTTAGCACATGGCGATGAATGTTTTTTTCTTACATTTAATGTTACTGTCATTTTTAATTATAGTTGTAAAATCTAGATAGATTGGGTATGGGGAAATGAGAGTGATGTGAGAGGGGGGGAGGGGCCAAAAGAGCTTCCACATTCACGTGGTTTGTCATGTTCAGTAGAGAATAATTTATTCTCGAAACGAAGAGATGCTCATTCAGGTATTCGTCTTTAGTCATTAATTTGTAGAGGTTGTTTCATCTTTAATTACTATTATGAAATATAATTAAGTCATCTGATGAATCGCAGGATGGAGAGGAGCAACATTGGAGGCACCCCATCACTCAAAGATATGGATCTTTTTAAGGACTGGTTTAAGGTAATTTTTGGTTGATTTATGACTATCATAATATTTCGTAATGAATGTGGAGATCAATGATTTTTTTTAGGAAATTTGAATTTACGAAGACAAAGTTATGCTAAATCCATGAGTGTTAAGGATGAATAGCGGTGGGCACAATCCCCAAGGTATGTCTCTCTAGACAACACTGTTTCTAGACTAAACTAATGTAGTACACACTGAAGGCACTGACCCTGAGGTTAATCATCCTCTTCATATGCTTCTTGATCCTCCTAGGAGGTTCAAACCTCCTAACCTAACCTAGGCTACCCCTACATACCTCGACCTACCCTAAACTTAACCTACATCCTAAGCCTAGAAATCCTAGACTCTTAGTGGCCTAACACAATTCATCTATACCTAATCTCTATAGCTCCCTAAAGCTACTAAAGCTACTAACTTGGCACTCAATTTAGGACTGACATAACTATTACAAAGACAGTCCCACCATTTTAATGCTAGATATAGATTCACTCTAACACATTCCCCCATTCTTGGAAGTTTATGGGGCGATTAATATATCATTTGATTTATTGCAATGTCTAGAACAACACACCATTGTAACTGTGTTTGGTTGTCTCCAAAATTACTCTGTATTTTTCATCCAGGGCATTAACTGACTAAAGCCAATAACTTGGATCATGTTCCTTCTAACTAGATTTAGATACTAAGTTCCATATAAGTATACCTTGAAATTTTTGTTGTAACCATGTTTGTGTGGGTTTGTTCTTTTGGTCACTTGTTTATTAAATATTTCCTTGAGCTAATGATATAGTTGAACCTGTGACAAGCACACAATTGTAATTATGTTCCCTATAGTTAAGTGCAACTTATAATCATTTATCATAAATAAGGAAATGATATTTTTCTTAAATTTGGATTTGAGTCCTAGTTGATGCCATAATTTAGATTTATGTGTTGTGTGGTGATTAATTGTAGCAATGGGAAGAACTTCTTATCATTCAATTGAGTTAAGTAACGAGGTGTGTATTGTCTTTGTCCAGACTATGAATAGGATATTTAAAAAAAATCCAATATTAAGGTTCCCATTCCATTCCACATGCCCTATGAGTGGAAGGAATGCTCTTTTTAATACTAGAACCCCTTGTCCGTCTGATGAATGTGTTCTTTTTTAAACCAATTCTCTCCAAGGTGATATTGTTTTCTTATTATTTCACTATCTATGTCTACCTTTGGTGTCATCACCTATGTTATCCACTTTTGTTGTAATTTCAGGGTAAGTATAAATACAATTATATTTTGAGGATGATTCATCTTTGCATCCATGAATTGGATATCTACAATTGCAATCTTTGAGTGTGAAAAGTATTCCACTTTGTTTTTCTGAGTGGTGGGTGTGTCATGTTCAACACTAGTGGTCCCTTCTCCATTATGTTAAAATAGAAGACCTAGTTTCCTTTTGTTTGTGTATATAAGATATCCACCCTTTGTGTCAATATTTCATTTATGTCCTCTACTACCGACACTCTTGCAGTTCTCTCTCTACCTTCTTTTGGTATCCATACTAGAGAATCCTAACTCATTTTATCAAGAAAATGTTGGGATACAGGGGATATATGTCACATGGACCTCTAAGGATGGATCATATTAAGCTAATCACTTCCTTTCTTCTCTTGGTGGAAATGAGTGGTAGGAACAGACCTAGGTCACACCAAATACTAGATTGGATGGGCTATGCACTTTTATTCAACCTCCATCTAGTAGACCTACCTACCTAATCTATTTTTGCAACCCCAACCTACCTAACGTTGACCTATTTTCATACTAGCTCACCCTAGGATATCTCCCCTTTCATGCTTAGGCCATTATCTCCCTAATAGAAGGCCATTAACCCTATCTCCTAAAAATTTAGACACCCCACAGCTACTTACAGAAATCCTTACCGATGACTGTCTTGAAGTCTTAATTTAAGACCCTATTCCACTTTGACACACCCCTAAAAACAAACTCACATACCTCATAGTCACTCTACCTAAACCGCCTCCCAAACTCTCCACCCAAAATAATAGTAAAACCTTCAATTATGACTGTGTGAACATAGTCATTCCCAACCACATTTAATTTTTTTTTGACAGAGATAATTCATGGGGAACATAACCTACAATATGCATACATAAGCAACATTAAAAATCTTAACTTGTGTGCATTTGGAGGGGTTACATATCATTTTCATTTGCATATTTAGGACAAGTAGGACTGATACATATTGAATTGAAGTCAAATAGACAGTCCCAACTTCTGATATGGAATGAACTGAGAAGGATACTATTGGATTGACACATATGAAACATTTTGTGGCTTTGAAATATTGATGTCTTGAAATTAGTTTGATCAAAGTCATATATACTTCAAAGAAAATTATTGTGCTCTATTAGGTAATTGTGTATATCATTAAAATTTAGTCATTGATTGATCTTAATAATTTGAATACTTGCATTATTCTTGAGATTGAAAGCATCATCCTCTAGGCATTGTATACAAACACAAACACAAACACATGTGGCATTTTCACACTTAAGTGAATATCTTGTTGTCACATACATTTCCTTGAATCATTCATTGAATATCTTTTAGATTAGTTTACATGAAAGAGTTATCATTGGATTAACTAAATACTTAGATAGACTTCAGGATATCCTATCCTAAGGTCATTTCATCATAATTGGATATCTTGTACTTGACTCCATAACCCCTCTGAGACACTGCCCTTCTATTGATACTTGATTACATTTCCATATTGATTTCACAAGCCAATTGTGTGCTTGTCTCCGGGACATTACATGAATAGATTTTTTACTATCTACTATTTGAGTATTGTATTCATGATATTTACTGATATTGATCACTTAATTCTAGGGAAATAGACTCATTGAACAATTGATAGTTATATTCTTGAGTCTTTATGCCCAATATTTGACTATAAAATTTTGAAACTGGCATGGGTATTGGAAACACTACTGCTGGTTTTTTTTTTAATGGCATAATTTCACTTTGAGCTTCTCAAAACTTGAATTGTTGCTTTGTTTGCGGCTGGAATATACATATTTTTATTAATATTCTTTGGAGTACATTACTGGTATGCATGGTATGGAGTACAATCCCTGAAACGATAGGAGTTTTCATTTAGTACAAATCCTAGGTGTGTGCAACCCTTGTTTAAATATACCTCATTTGTGGAAGATACTATTTTATTCTTCTACTTGAGATTTCACTATTGCAACTGAATGAGATATAGGACTTGATCAAATTTAGTTCCATTCCAGCGGCTCTACAATAAATATTAAAAAAATTCTTCAAAGATTCAGCTTCCCTAAGTGAACCAACACTAAAGAGGTGGATATTGTCAACATAAAGGATATGGATTAAGGACAAGCAATCTGTTAATTAAAACAACAAAGGATGAGAAGGGTAGGCACCCTTCAATCTAGTTCTTGAATGGACAATTAAAGTCTGTGTAATTCAATATAATCCTTAAATACAACCAGCTTACTCTGCCATAAGAATTTTGGCTGACTAATCTTAATTACAATTGTCTTTTTTATGTCAATACAATACAAGACTTCTTTTGCTACCCCGACATCATGAGTTTTTCTTTCCTCTAGAAATTCAAATTTCTCCACTAATATAGCTCTAGATAAAATAATTTTAAGTTATCTATGTGAAATCTAAGATAATTTCACTCTTTGTTGTTTTCAGAAATAAAGAATCTATGTACACAGGTGAAAGACGGGCCCTTAGTAGGAAAAGTTGCCATTGGTGGATTGTTTAACCTAGTGAACCATGAAGGAAAACATGTAACAAACCATGATTTTATGGAAAAGTGGACACCAATCTATTTTGGCTCTACTCACTATACTGATATTTGCCTGGATGAAATTTAGAAAATGGTTGTTGAAATTGGTAAAATAAGTATGTTATTAACTCTTTCAATAATCTAGGTTCAACATTGATTTATCATGAAATGAAATTATTTTCCTTGCATGAAAAAATGTTATGGGGATATTGGCAAGTAGTAATCATAGTTCGGAATTTTTTTTCAACCTAATTGTATCTGAAAATTGTGAAATATTACAATTGACTCCGGATAGATTATTTGTATAACTACCAAATGCACATATTTTAAGTTAATACATTTCATAGGATTTCTATGTTTCTTATTAATATGCACATTGTACATAGCTATGCCTTCAATTGTTATTTCCATCTCAATGAGATATGTATTAAAGTTGGTCATATGTTGGATGTGACTATCAACCTCCTAGGGCCTGTATCGGGCTCGGGAAGGCTGACTATCTTATTTACATGTCGTTGTAGCTTCTAAATTTCAGCTTCTTGTTCCCTGGATTTTTCTCTTAGGCATTAATTTTCCACATCTAACGGGAATTACTTCGATTTAATAGTGCCCAACTAATCCGTAGGGGAGGTATGCTGGTGTGAAATATCCTCCACCCAATTCTCTAGATTCACCTTCCATAATTTGAGGCTCAATATTAAATCCCCTAGCATGGATTGAGACTCATCACAATGGTGCTTACATCTAGAAATGACAAGGTAAATTGGATCACCGATATTGACCATTAGGGGGTTGACTCCAGTGTTAACTCCCAAGTACATAATGAAAGTGTTATCTCTCCAAGAAATCACTCCCTGATTGTAGAAGGGTGTAAGCTTGGTAACTTAAATAGATCAATAAACTGTGGAGGAAAAATGATCAAATCGGATGACATTATAAACTCACATCCATTTAGAAATACATGGGTCACTTGAAAGACCAAGGATTTCAACTATGTTGCTCAGAAGGTTTTAATTAATGTCTAAAAACATGGAGAAGACTTATTATGCTAGCAAGAAATACCTACACAAAGGCATATGTGAATGGTCATTAATGATAGGTAAGATACTTCTTCATACTAGTAGAAACATATATAATATTTGTATATAGTAGATGGCCAGAGATAATAAGTAAATACTTGTAGCTTAATCTTATGAGTGCACTAATAGGATGACAACTATTTGGCACTAAGACAAACATAAGAAGCAATGTATATAATTCTAATATACCAACGAAGAGACGGGATGATAACCTTCCATCATTGAGTATACATAAACTTAGAAAGAAAGGATATGAAAACTGAACAAACAAAGTGAAAGAAGCTCGATGTCAAGATATATTCATGGACATCTCCAAAGGATGAAATGTACAATTCTTCAAGAATAGAACCACAGTCCTTAGACTGTTTCCCCCCCCTTTGGTGTCTTAGAATTCTTAGGATTTTATAGCCTTTACATCAAGGTTTCAAGATCCTAATTTAATGGATATGAAATACCAAAAATAAACATAATCAATTTGATATTTTAGCATAAATGATCCAATCTTATCATCATAATTCGAATTTGACATCCTAGAGAATTATTTGGTAGCTTGCTGGTGAAAATCACATATTTTGAAATCTGTCTTTGATGGTTGAGCTATTTCTATCAAGAATAAACATGCCATTTGGCTTCATTCCCTTACCATATGCCTTCAAAACATGATGAAAAGGATGATCTAGCTTTTGATAATTATTATCTTTAATTTGAGATCATTCCCATAGATTATGGAAACGGAAAAATGTGATCTGGGCAGAAAGAAGAGCGATTTGGACTCTTCAGAGATTTCAGCGACTTACTAGTCGTGTATTTTGCCTTTTAGCCGCCAAAATTCAGAGCTTTTCAGTGGCTTACTAGTCGTGTATTTTTCCTTTTAGCCGCTGAAAGTCAGAGCTTTTTGGTGGCTCATTACACTGTAAATTTCACATTTAGCTGCTGAAAGATAAAATTAACCTTTTGCCTATTGTTAGAGGTGAAATCCTCATTTTATTGAATTTATGTGAATTTGAGCCTTTCTCAAAACCTCTAAAACTTTAAGATTTAAAAATAACTCTTCTACCTAATGATCCTCTTATCATGTGATTTGGGAAATATTAACAAGTATTTTTTTTATCTCTAACAGAAAGTATGATTATGTAGCTTGCTAGTCTGGGCTTATTCCTGTGTGAATGGCATATTTAAAAAAGAAAAAAAACCTAACATTAGTCGCTCTAGCGACGAACAGGTTCATCGCTTGTATAGCCATTTGGTCGCTTGACTAAGTTTTCTAGGGTTGTCTTGGTCGCTCTTGCGACTAATATTAGTCGTTAGACCAACTAACATTAGTTGCTAGACCGACTAATTATGGTCGCTAGAGTGACCAAGGTTATGTTTTCCTTAGAGATGCTAGCAAGGCTTGTGACTAAAGTGGGTCGCTAGACCAACTAATCTTGGTGGATGGAATTATGAGTGAAAATTTTTCCCTATTGTGTATAGGATTCTTCTCCCAATCACTAGACCGACGAAGATCCATGTGTGGTCTCTAGACTGACGAATCGATTCCGACGAAAAACAAAATCATCTTGGTCGCAAAAATGACCCTTTTACAACGAAACTTCGTTGCAAAAACATTCAAATTTAGTAGTGCCTATGTAGCAACAACATACTCTTCTTTCACTTTTGAATGTGCAACAACCTTTTGTAGTTTCGAAATCCAAATTACTGAAGTTCCACTTACAGTAAAAACATACCCTATGGTGCTTCTCATGCTATCTTTATCACCTTCTATATCTTAATCAACATATCCATGTAGAACAATGTTTGAACCTCAAAAACATAATTCATGAGTATTAGTGCCTCTGAAATACCTGGGAATCCATTTTACTACATTCCATTGTCCTTTACCTGGATTGTTCATATACCTTCTCACAACTCCCACTACATGTGCAATATCTAGTCTTGTGCACACCATCACATACATCAAGCTACCAACTGTTGATGAACAAGGGACCTTGGACATGTATTTATCTTCTCCTGTGTCTTGGGACACATTTCCTTGGTTAATTTGAAATGGTTTTCCAAAGGTCTACTAACCGGTTTTTCATTTTGTATTATAAACCTCTCCAACACCTTCTCTATGTACTCACCCTGAGACAATATCAATTTGTGATTTTTCTCATCCCTTGTTATTCTCATACCAAGGATTTTCTTTGCAACACCCAAATCCTTGATCGCAAATGAATTAGCTAATTTCCTTTTTAGTACATTTATATCTTGCATGTTAGACCTTGCAACAAGCATATCATCTACATACAATAGTAAGATAATATAGCTTCCATTTTTTAGCCTCTTAAAATAAACACAATGATCAAAATGACATCTACTATAACCTTGTTCTATCATAAACCTTTCAAACTTCAAATACCACTGCCTTGGAGATTTCTTTAGGCCATACAAGATCTTCTTCAATTTGCATACCAAATTTTCCTTTCCTTTGACCTCATACCCTTGTGGTTGCTACACATAAATCTCTTCCTCCAAATCCCCATGGAGAAAAGTTGTTTTTACATCTATCTGTTAAATGAGAAACTATTCTACTACCACAAGACTTAAAATACTACTAATTGAAGTCATTTCAACAATATGAGAAAATATTTCATCAAAATCTATACCTTTCTTTAGTGCAAACCCCTTTACAACAAGTCTAGCCATGTACCTCTTTTTTCATCCATCTTCTTCCTTCCACCTGTAAACCCATTTATTTTGCGATGCTCTTTTTCCTACAAGAAACTAAACCAAGTCCCAATTCTGTCTATCTTCCAAGGAATCCATTTCCTCTTTCATGCCTTGCTTCCACTTCTTTTTAGTGTCTACCTGCATTGCCACTTCATAACTTTTTGGTTCACCAAAATTATTCAACAATAAATAATACAATTGAGAGTATCATTCAGGGGGTCTACTTAACCTGGTAGATCTTCTAACAACAATTGCAGGAGTTTGAGGTACCTGTTACTCATGTTGTTGTACATTTTTGTTTTCTGGTACCTTTGGAATTTCATTTTCTTTGATTTCATCAAGCACTATGTATTATGTGTTTTCTTTTTCCTGTTTCTTTCCCTACAACTGATCTCTGTACATGACATTTTCATTGAACACCACATCTCTAATCCTAATGATTTTATGATTTTCATAATTCCATAAGCGATAACCAAAAAAATTAACACTATATCCAATAAAGGTACACTTCTTCAATTTTTCCTCAAGCTTTGTTCTATTTTCTTTATCAAAATGGACAAATGCTTCACAACCGAAAGTATTCAGAAATGAGTAGTTTACCTTTTTACCTATCCATGCCTCCTCTAGAATGCCACCATCCAAGGAGCTTTAAGGTCCTCTATTTATTAAGTAAATGATGCAGGAACATCTCTCCACATCATCCAGCCAGCTAGCCAGCCACGTCAGCAGTTTCAAATCGCGTGCTGAAGAGAGGCGCAACCCTCGTTTTCAATTTTTGAAATTGAATGTAATTAAATGTTTTAGGCTGTTGAGCCATGAGGTCATGCTTTGCACAAGCATAGAAGTAAGTAGGACTTAAATGTTTGTAAGGTTGAGATCTAGATTCGGATTGTGGACTAGACAACCCATTCAATGTAATTGAATAGGGTAGGTGAGTGTGGAGGGAAGAGCTCGAAGAGCCCCCTCATGTAAAAGATCAATTACGATCTCATTTTGTAGTAGTTGTAATAGTCAAGAGAGAAGAAGAGAAGGAGCCGAGACTCTGTTAAAGTCTGAGCTCAGGAACACCTTGTAAAAACAAGCATTTGCCATTTAATATAAACAACAATTTTTCCCGCATATTTCCTGTGTTGAATGAATGTCTGGATGTGTTTTTCATATGTTGTGAATTTATGTTTAGGCATTTGCAGGAGTTATTTGATTTCAGGTTGTTGAAGGTCTTTGAGGCTTCACACCAGGAGGGTGTGACAGAATACTGCAGGTTCTGTAGGCCGTGCACATGGATGCACTTCTGAACTCTGTGGATTCAGAAAAAGATGTGCCAAGTGGGCACAGTAGCTGAAATCATCAACTCGGGAAAAGACCTTTGAGGTTGCTGAATACCTCAGGAGGCAAGGCTGTGGAGAAGAGACACAGTTGCAGACAGAAACTCTCTATGAGTTCTGTAAAGCTCTGCCAGGTGGGCATTGAACAGGTGTAAGGAGTGCAACGAAGAACTTTTTTGTGAGTTCAGAAGAAGACAGAAGCTCTAAGGAGTTCTGTACAACTCTGCCAGGAGGGCGTTGAGTCAGTGTGAAGATAGGCACAAGAAGAAAGAACTCTTTGAGTTCAAATATTGAAGAAGAGTCCAATGAAGGATCTTCGCAGGGTTGTTGAACACCCTGAAACACTCAGCAAGAGGTTGCTTGAGTGAAGGATAGCCAGGAGGGAATTCAGTTTCTCCATCTGAAGGAGAAAGGGAAAAAGGACTGAGTTCCTTAAGGTTTGAGTCTCAGAGAAGCTCAGAGGAGATAACACTTTGTGTGCGAAGACTCTACAGGAGCGCAGAATTCAGAATCCTTCAAGGATTAAGGTGTAAGCTCAATAGGAGTAGCATTTTCATACGTGCAGGAGAGGACTCGAAGTCGTGGAGCTCGCAGAGGAAACAAAACAAAAGTCGAGGCCTTTGAACATTTGGAATTATTCCAAGACCGGGAAGACAGTGCCAAAGCTCAGAAGGAGCACAACTGTCGTCGGATTCAGCCGAAGAGATCTGGACCGTTGAATATTTCACAGTGGAAGAGCACGTAGAGCTGAAGAGATTCTGAGTCATTGGATCTCGCTCAGAATAGCCAACAGCCGTCAGATCTGTTGAGAGGAGCTCGAGGTTTAAACTTTCGTAAGAAGAGTGAAAGTCTCGAAGGAGTATTGTATCGAGAATTCAGCGTTCCGGAGTCCAAAGAACGAGATTCCGGGCCCTTGACATGAGAAATCGTGAAAGGGCGAATTAGATCTGAGCCGTCCATCTGAGGGAGGACACTTGTCACGAGATCACCTATATCGTGGATTTAGACATCGGAGGTTAGAGAAGGAAGTCCTTCAACTTCGCGAGTAACGAAGTCGCGAAGAGATCAGGATCATCCATCTGAGGAGGACAGGTGGCAATGATCGAGGGATCGACGAAGTGCTGAAGGGGTCCAAGATTCGGATCTCATGAACTCGGAAGTTCGCAAGGTGAGAGCCCAAGAGTTGGGTGCTCCAAGTCGCGAAGTCGCGAAATCACGAGGAGCAAAGATAACCATTGGATCCATAGAACGGGAGGATCGTTGGATCAGGAACCCCATCGCCTATTGTGCATTCGGGGGTTCGAAAGTTGAGAGGGGTCACTTTCGACATCAGAAGTTGCGAAGTGCCGAGAGTGAAGGCTCATGTGAACATGTGGCAGAACCACAAGGTGGGCCCCTCGTGGTTGATGGGTGGACACGCGCTGCAGGAGGAAAGGAGTCAACAGTCCGTTGACTTCTCACATCTTGGGGATTCGTGGGATAAGAGCACAAGAGATCGACACTACAACTCGCGAAGTGGCGAGTTACAAGAAGTGTGAAGGGAAGGTCAACCCTCATTGACTTTCAAGTCTCGGAGGTTTGCACGGGAAGAGCACGGAGGCTCAACCCTTCAACTTGCAAAGTCGCGAAGTCACAACGGGATCTAGCACTTAGCCTAGCCGGTGGTCATGTGCAGAGGGCGCTGACAAAAGGGAGCTATACCCATTTTGTGATCTCAGGTATCGCGAGATTGGGAAGGAAGAGTCAGGAGTTTCGACTCTCGAACTCGCAAGATTGCAAGTTGTGACAAGCAACTTTGGAATTGGGCCTTGGTTATAGTGATGTGGTCACTTGGAGGAGGTGGAGCTCATGCCTAGTGTTGGTCACACAGGGGAGTTTCCCAAAGGACCTGTGGACCGATAATTTGTGATTCCAGCAGGGAATTGAAAGAGTTGATCCTGCTAAAAAGAAGATAAAGAACGATCCTGTGAGCGGACCTTGACTCGAGGGCCGATAGAGGGTTTGGGGTCTGCATCAAGTGGTATCAGAGTTGGGATTATGTTTGTACATTGTAGATAGAAGGAGCAGGAAGAAGACAGAGTGCTGGAGACTCTGTGATAATTGTTTGTAGGTGAGCAGCAGGTTTTCCAGGAGAGCAGACAAGGACAGCGAGATGGCTACTGAAGGCCATAGATATGCTAGAAGAAAAAACCTAGAGCTGATGAGAAAAGCATAAATAGATGAAGAGCTCACTGATATAAGGCCGGAAATGGAAAAGCTTGCATTGCAAATGCAGTAGAATGCAAAGTCGAGATGGGTATATGAATGGCCCATGAAGACGAAAGCAAAATGGCCAGTCAAGGAGTTGATGGCTAGAAGACAGTGTAGGCTGTTAAGAGGATTTTTGAGGCATGCTGAAAACCTCGACGGATCTGAGGAAGTGGTTCAGGTATGTGAACCAGAGACTGGGAGAAATCTCAGTGATGCAGAGGATGAAATGGGATCCGCTGAAGATCTCAAACACTGCCAGGAGGGCAGAGAAGAAATTCTCAATTGCCAAGTGGGCAAAGAGTTGAGATTGCTACGGGATCTCATAGACTATCATGAGGACAACCAGGGAATTTCACATTGCCAGGTGGGCAATGGATTGAGATCGCTGCAGGATCTCATAGACTTCCAGGAGGGCAGCCGAGAGTTTCCAATTTTCCAGATGGGCAAGGGAACAAAGATGGGATCAGTTGATTCCATAGACTGCGAGGAGGACAACAGGGAAATCCCATATTGCCAGGTGGGCAGGGATGAGCAGATGAGACTATCTGAGGGTCTCATAAACTCAGAGGTGAGTTTGAATCAGCCTGAGGAGCTGACAGAAGAGGAAGATCTGAGGAATCTTCTAATGATTGGGGGAATTCAGATATTCCTACCATTTTCCCAAGAGGAGGCAGAAATCTGTGTTGCAGATGCAGCAACAACAGAAGCAAGACAACCAGCTGAGACTGTCAGAGAAGAATTGGAGCAGATATCTGAGGTTGCCCAAGAAGAAGAGAATGAGCATTCTGAGGAGTGGCTCAATACTTTCAGCCAGGACGCTGAGGAAGTTGCAGCACTGAATCTGATAGCAGAAGAAGCCGAAGAGCAGGAAGATAGATTGATCACTCCATAGGAGATGGAGCTAGAGATGCTAGAGGATTGGCTGAACAATCTAGAGCCAGCAGGTGACTTCCATGAGCAGGTATTGGCAAAGGAGCATTCTGAGGAATCGCTCAGAGATTTCAGCCAGGGAGATGAAAAGGTGATGAAGACTGTAGAGCTGAACATTGCAGCAGGGTGGCAAGTTAAGGCCACAGAAGATGAAGAAGATGGCATGGGAGATCATGGTGATCTACCCAATTTACATCAATTTTTGCAGTTGAGGAGACTGCACGAATAGAGCCAGCCACTGGAGCAGCTGGACAAAGTGATCGAGAAGATCAGGAGGCTGATGGTAAAGTCAATAGAGACTGCCAGTAGGGAGAGGCTGAGCAGAAAAGTAGCAGCAGCAGCAGCAGCAGAAGCAACAACAACAAGGAGATGGAGCAGATGAACAACTCCAAAAATTTGTTTGGGATCCAGGAGGATTTCCACAACTGAGAGTGGAAGCTCATGAGCAGGAGCTCATGAATTTTGCAATCGAGGAGTATGATGCAAGAGCATCTCTCCATGTCATCTAGCCAACTAGCCAGCCACGTCAGCGGTTTCAAATTGCGTGTTGAAGAGAGGCGCAACCCTCGTTTTCAATTTTTGAAATTGAATGTAATTAAATGTTTTAGGCTATTGAGCTATGAGGCCATGCTTTGCACAGGCATAGAAGTAGGTAGGCCTTAAATGTTTGTAAGGCTGAGATCTAGATCCGAATTGTGGACTAGACAACCCATTCAATGTAATTGAATAGGGTAGGTGAGTGTGGAGGGAAGAGCTCGAAGAGCCCCCTCATGTAAAAGATCAATTACAATCTCATTTTGTAGTATTTGTAATAGTCAAGAGAGAAGAAGAGAAGGAGCCGAGACTCTGTTAAAGTCTGAGCTCAGGAACACCTTATAAAAACAGGCATTTGCCATTTAATATAAACAACAGTTTTTCCCGCATATTTCTTGTGTTGAATGAATGTCTGGATGTGTTCTTCATATGTTGTGAATGTATGTTTAGGAATTTGCAGGAGTTATTTTATTTCAGGTTGTTGAAGGTCTTTGAGGCTTCACACCAGGAGGGTGTGACAGAACACTGCGAGTTCTATAGGCCGTGCACACAGATGCACTTCTAAACTCTATAGATTCAGACAAAGACATGCCAAGCGGGCACAGTAGCTGAAATCATCAACTCGGGGAAAGACCTTTGAGGTTGTTGAATACCTCAGGAGGCAAGGCTGTGGAGAAGAGACATAGTTGCAGACAAAAACTCTCTGTGAGTTCTGTAAAGCTCTGCCAAGTGGGCATTGAGCAGGTGTAAGGAGTGCACAGAAGAACTCTGATGTGAGTTCAGAAGAAGACAAAATCTCTAAGGAGTTCTGTACAACTCTGCCAGGAGGGCATTGAGTCAGTGTGCAGATAGGCACAAGAATAAAGAACTCTTTGAGTTCAGAGATTGAAGAAGAGTCGATTGAAGGATCTTCGCAGGGTTGTTGAACACCCTAAAACACTCAGCAAGAGGTTGCTTGAGTGAAGGATAGCCAGGAGGGCATTCAGTTTCTCCATCTAAAGGAGAAAGGGAAAAAGGACTGAGTTCCTTAAGGTCTGAGTCTCAGAGAAGCTCAGAAGAGATAACACTTTGTGTGTGAAGACTCTGCAAGAGCGTAGAAGTCAGAATCCTTCAAGGATTCGAGAGTAAGCTCAGGAGGAGTAGTGTTTTCATACGTGTAGGGGAGGACTCTAAGTCATGGAGCTCGCAGAGGAAACAAAACAAAGGTCGAGGCCTTTGAACATTTGGAATTATTTCAAGACCGAGAAGAAAGCACCAAAGCTCAGGAAGAGCACAACTGTCGTCAGATTCAGCCAAAGAGATCTGGACCGTTGAAGATTTCACGTCCAGGGAGTAGTGGAAGAGCCCGCAGAGCCGAAGATATTATGAGTCGTTTGATCTCGCTTAGAATAGCCGACAACCGTCAGATCTGTCGAGAGGAGCTCAAGGTTTAAACCCTCGTAAGCAAAGTGAAAGTCCTGAAGGAGTATCGTATCGAGAATTCGACGTTCAAGAGTTCGGGAGTCCGGTCCCTTGACATCATAAATCACGAAAGGGTGAATTAGATCTGAGTCGTCCATCTGAGGGAGGACACATGTCACGAGATCATCCATATCGGCGATTTAGACATCGGAGGTTAGAGAAGGAAGTCCTTCAACTTCGCGAGTAGCGAAGTCACGAAGAGATCAGGACCGTCCATCTGAGGAGGACAGGTGGCAGCAATCGAGGGATCGACGAAGTGTCGAAGGGGTCCAGGATTTAGATCTTGTGAACTCGGAAGTTTGTAAGGTGAGAGACCAAGAGTTGGGTGCTCCAAGTCGTGAAGTCACGAAATCACGAGGAGAAAAGATAGCCATTGGATCCAGAGAACAGGAGGACCATTGGATCAGGAACCCCATCGCCTATCGCGCATTCGGGGGTTTGAAGGTTGAGAGGGGTCACTTTCGACATCAGAAGTCGCGAAGTGCCAAGAGCGGAGGCTCATGTGAACACGTGGCAGAACCATAAGGTGGGCCCTGCTTGGTTGACGGGTGGACACACGCTGCAGGAGGAAAGGAGTCAACACTCCGTTGACTTCTTGTGTCTCGGGGATTCACGGGATAAGAGAATGGGAGCTCAACGCTACAACTCATGAAGTGGTGAGTTGCGAGAAGTGCGAAGGGAAGGTCAACCCTCGCTGACTTTCAGGTCTCGGAGGTTGGCACGGGAAGAGCACGGAGGCTCAACCCTTCAACTTGCGAAGTCACGACAGGAGCTAGCGCTTAGCCTAGCCGGTGGTCATGCATAGAGGGCACCGACAGAAGGGAGCTATACCCATTTCGTGATCTCAGGTATCGCGAGATTAGGAAGGAAGAGTCAGGAGTTTCAACTCACGAACTTGCAAGATTGTGACAAGCGCCTTTGGAATTGGGCCTTGGTTATAGCATTGTGGTCTCTTGGAGGAGGTGGAGCTCATGCCTAGTTCTATTCGCACAGGGGATTTTCCCGAAGGACTTGTGGGCCAATAATTTTTTATTCCAGCAGGGAATCGAAAGAGTCGATCCAGCTCAAAAGAAGATAAAGAACGATCCTGTGAGTGGACCTTGACCCGAGGGCCGATAGAGGGTTCGGGGTCTGCATCAGTAAACAACAATTTCTACAACATCTACCCAAAAATCTAAGGGAAACCCAACATGTAATCTCATACTCCTTGTGCGTTCCATGATTATCATGTTCATCTTTTCCGGCACCATTTTCTTGTGGTGTTCCTAGAATTGTCTACTCTCTACGAATCCCATGGTATGAAAAATAATTATCAAACTCCTTGCTGCAGTATTCACCTACATTGTCTGATCTGAGATACTTCAACCTTTTTCTTGTCTCATTCTCAACCAAAGCTTTCCATTTCTTAAAAGTGTCAAAAACATCAGATTTTTGTCGAATGCAATAAACCCAAGTTTTTTTAGTTGCATCATCAATAAAAGTAACATAATAACGAGAGCCACCAAGAGATGATACTTGAGCTGGTTCCCATACATATATATGCACAAGCTCTAACTTTTCACTCTTCTTTTCCTTTCCAACCCTCAGAAATTTGACTCTCTTATGTTTTCCATAAACACAGTGTTCATAGGAATCCAAATCAACTTGTTTAAGATCTGGCAATAAATTCCTTTTGTGAAGTATCTGCAACCCCTTCTCACTCGTGTACAATCCTATGATGCCACAATGTTGTATCCACTCTTGTAGAAGATAAAAGAGTCAAAATTACCAGTACATAAATAAAATGTACCTACCTTCTCTCCTTTTTCCATTACCAGTGATCGTTTAGTGACCTTCCACGCCTTATCTGTAAATGTAGATATATAGCCTTCACTTGCCAATTGTCTTTTTGAAATTATATTTTTTCTTAGATCTGGTATATTTGTCATCTATTTCAGTAAGCATTGGTTTCCATTCTTTTTCTTTATGTGTACCTTACCCATTCGAACAATTTGACATGGTTCATCATCACCCAAATAAACCTGTCCAAAATCATCTTGAACATAATTTTGAAAATATTTCCTATGGGGTGTGGCATGAAATGAAGCCCCTAAATCTACTACCCAGGAATCAGTAATATTATCTAAAGAAAGAATCAAATCATCTTATAACACATCACCTGCTACATTTGCTTCTTGATTTTTCTCATGTTGTCCATCTCTTTGTTTCTTTGGAGCTTTGTAGTCTTTCTTCAAATGTCCTTTCTTCCCAAAATTCTAGCACTCTACATTTCCTATTTTGGATTTGGATCTATCCTTCCTAGACTTCCCACAGTTTTCTTGACTCTTTCCTCTTTCCCTTTGTCTTCCCCTGTTCTCCATGTTCAATGCATTACCTGATGTCTCACCTATGATTTTCCATCACAATTCCTCGCTAAGGATAACACCAACAACATTATCAAATTTCAAAGTGTTTGAACCAGAGATAGAGTTACTTACATCCATGACCAAGGCGGTCCATCTTTATGGAAATGATCACAATATTAGAAGAGCCCTAACCTCATCATCAAAGTCCACTTTTAAATAACTTGGTTTACTAGTAATCGTATTGAATTCATTTAAATGATTGACAACAAACCCATCTTATGACATCTTCATATTAAATATTCGCTTCATTAGAAATACCTTGATGGAAGACGAGGGTTTTTCATATAGCTTAGCCAATGCATTCATCAAATCCTCCATTGTATTTTCTTTTGAAATATTGAAATCCATTGATGCTTCCAGGCACAATCGTATCGTTCCTAGTTCCTTTCTATCAAGAATATCTCATTCTTCATCTTTCTTACTAGTCGACTACTTTTCTTTTCCACCCAATGGTAGGTAAATATCCTTCTGATATAAATAATCTTCCATCTGCATCTTCCATAACTGATAGTTTTTTTTGTTAAATTTCTCGACCTTAAACTTTCCATGTTCCACCATCTGCATCTTCCATAAGTTACCTTTTGCTTTGATACCATTTGTTAGAAAAACAAGATCACGGAGGAATAAAATAAAACAAATGTGGAAATAAAACACAAAAGATACACAATACAATAGGGACATGGATATACGTGGTTTACCTAGTGTGGGCTACGTCCACCAGAGAAATTTATAGGTCCTTCCTTTATTATTATCCAACAAATGAAGGGATACAAGCTACAATATACCTGTTGTATCTTCCTCTTCTTTCTCTCACAGTCTCCTCTCTCAGAATACAATATTCACTCACACACATGGCCAAAATACAATTCCCTCATACATAAAAGAGGGTTGTCTTCTAGAGAAAAAATCTCTAACATACCATTTATCGTCATATCTATGACCTTACAATATTTTACAAGGAAAATTTTCCCCAAATTTCTCACCACCCCACCTGGACCCCCCCTGGCGAGAGAAGTGGGGGTGAAATCTCCCCCACAAATTCTCATCAAGTAATGGGGTCCAAACACGACTAAACAATACCTATAAATCAAGAATATAATCAGGCTCCACAACCAACAGTTAGGAGCCGATAAATAGGCCACATTCACCTAGGATATCAAGTTATTGGGGCACCAGGAGACCCATCGTGGTAATCGACGTGAAACCTTGATAGGATGACACCCGAGAATAGGGTTCTGCCTCTCTTCCTTTTACAATTGAACACTGAGAACCTTTGGAATGGAGTCCCAATAGTATTCATTAGATCTAGGGGACAATTGATCTCCACCGTCAAATTTGATAGGTCGATACCGAGTATCTTGAGATGTCGAACCCCCGGGAGATAACCAAGTCTCCTTCTTTTGTTTAAGGTCCCAATACATTGACACCTGGGTAAAATGTGGAATATGGAGATTGGTCCACATGTCATGATGTGGAAAGTGCCACATGTCAAGCAGATTCAAAATTATAGCATGGAGGCCCCTAAAAAATCAAAAGACATGAAATCAACAAACACATGCCAAGCCACGTGTTGTGACATGCCATCGGCCATGTGCTAACACCATGTCAGTGTGGTCAACTCGTGAATGTGACGTGTCATACTCGTAACATGCCACATCAAAATTACATGTAGAATGTGGGACCAAATGGGCCCAGAGGTATGGGATTAGGGCTTTAAGCCTCAATCGTTCGATTTATAGGCCGAGAGATATCAGACGTAGATCCCTTTTGTTAAGCTCAGGAGGGGATTTACGCCTTAGGGTACTAGAGTACCAGAACCTAGAGGAATTTCAAGTTTGTAATGTTGAGGAATTTTTGTTATGTCGATTCCCGATGGGGCATGGTTCCAAAATGGGTTCCACCTGTTACCCCAAACTACCGAGAGTTTTCGTCCAGGTCTGTTCTCCTTGAAAAATTCTCGATAAGCTGATAAGTCGGTGAGGGTAAGGTTCCATATGTCGACAAGGTTCTGATGACTGGGAGATCAGGAGATCGAGGGAGAAGAGCGTGTGCAGTTGGTGTAAACCTCCACGGAGCCAGTGTTCTGGTGGCTCGGTGCCCCGATGGAATGAGGTTCCCAAAAGGGTTCCAACCTTCCCCTTGTTAACTCATATGTGGAGAGCACGTCCCAGTGATGTCAGACGATGTAATCAAATCAGTAGGAAGCAGACAAGTGTCACCACTTGATTTGACGAGACCGTATGCTCAGCGATGACGTGTATAGCCACATTAGCCCATACGTCATGAAATGGGTGGTACACGTGTCAAGTGACAGATGTGCCATGTGTCAAGGTGAATCAGAGCCTTGAGGCTTAATTCCGAGGTAAAATGAGTGCCACGTGGTTGGCTATGGTCATGCCACGTGTCTGAGATTCCAACTCAGATATCGAACCGAGCACCTAAGGATGGATGGTGCAAGTGAATTTTGGTGGGCCGATGGGCCAATGCCTCAGAAGCTATGTGTCATGTCATGATTAGGGTAGGTGGTAATGGGATAAATGACCATGTGTCATGCCAAAGAGCGGTGTGTGGATAGGACATGTATTCAAGATGCTAGCTAGACCCCGGATTGAGCATTGAAATAACAAAGTGGTATTGTTGATTTGATTTTTCCAGGGGGGCTGAAATCCTGGTACTATGATGGGTCAATGTCTCAATATGGAAGTGTCTGGTGGCCTATACCCCAGGCTATCAGATATTGAGGGTTTTTTAGTAGCATTGAGCACAGAAGGCCAAGGGCCCATAAGCCAGGGGCCCTAGAGGATCTGGTGAGTCGATGCCACATCGAAGGCCAAGTCAGTGCTAATTGGAGCCACGTCGGATTGTGCAGGTGCCACATGGCGATGAGGTGGCTTTTGGCCAATGAAGGCCTAAGAAAATTTTAAAGGCCATAACTCTTTATCCAGAGCTTTGATTTGAGCATAATTATAGTCGTTAGAAATCTCTTGACAAGTAGAATATGATCATTCCCTCAAGGAGAGGCTTTGAGATGGTTAAGGAAAAAAAATGCAATACCCCATCCCTTAAAAGGTACTTAGGGGGTTGGGTGTCTTACATTCGACATTCACAAAAATTATTAAATAGCATGTCAATTGGGCCTCCCCATGACTTGATTCATGCAAATGTAAAATGCCATATGTTTAGGGTGGGTATTCCTTTTGCATTCATCTTTTTCTTAAGAAAGCATGGAGTAAACAAACACTTGTTTTCCTCAAAGAAGGATCCTTAATCCTTGCCCCACACCTTTAGACTTTAGAAAAAAATAACACAACCTTACTTTACAAAAATATTGTCGCTCATTTCAAATAGCGTGTAAAGTCATAACCATGATATCATAAAGTCATAACCAAACTAACTAGACACATATTGTAGACTATGTATATAGTGTTGTAAATTGGGTTTTGTACATGGAATAGTTTTTCTTTTTTAAAGGGCCTTTTTGATGTAGTTATTTTCAAGTCACCCCAAGTTTATATAGGCCGCAATGGAATTTCAAGTGTTAGTTTTGCCTCGAGTCTTTAAAGAAAATGGAATTTCAAAGTAAGTGTAAGCTAATGATGGTCTATTTTGACATGTTATATGCAACATAAATCTAAAAAAATATACATCTCTCCAATTGCACAGATATTTTAAGATACTTACACAAAGAATGTTATCAGTGGCTAAATTTTGTTACTTGTAACTTGTTGAATAACTAAATACACTAAAGTAATAAAGTCTAATATACTATAGTATATACTATATTACAATTTTAGTAGACAGTAGGAGCCAAAGATATCTCGCATCTAAAATTTAAAGCATTAATAAAAGGAAAAACAATTTAGAAATGAACTACATTTTAACTAAAATAAATACTAAAATCTAAACATTGCTAAGAAACAAAACATTCTAATATTGACATTATATATATGAGGCGTGTTTATATATCATGAAAGTAATATGGATGAAACTTCTAACCAGTCTAAACACTAACATCCAATCTAAACACTAACATCCAGATTCTCAAAGTTTTAACCTTTTTCATCATTAAATACTACTAATGTACTATTATTCACCTTATTTTTAGTATAAATTTATTATATATTATTGTTTTATTATGTTTATATATTTTATTTTATTTTATTTTTAAAGTGACATTATCTAGTGTAGAAATTCTTGAGCCCTTCATATTAAATTGTGAAAACTTCTTTATATTTCTTATTTAGGTACACTTTATGGCCATACACACTTTGTACACATTTTTATGGATTTTGTATTTTTCCATTTTTATGTGTACTAAATAATAATGGATTTTTATATTCTTAATCGTGTCCATTGCATCCATGGATTAGATTTTATAAGTAATATCAATCCATGTGTTTGTCATTAGTGAACGTGATTACCACAGATTAAGAAATGTGTTTCGAGTTTTTAATGTCTTTTTAAAGGTTTTTTTAATGGCGCGACGTGTTCTTGGGACGGGTTTTTGTACTGCACTATGTGGCGGTGGAATGGGGCGGGTTTTTTTTTACTGCATGACGTGTTCATGGAATGGAGTGGGTACATCCTTAGCGATCAACGAGCTTTTGAATTGGAAACGAGAAAAATACCACCTAGAGGATATTGAAGTGAGATTTGCAGTCGATCCTTGTGTGAAGGCAAAAACTCATATTGTGATGGGCCAGGCCAAGCAGAGGATATGTGAGGCTGCGGCTATGTTGGGAGCACATTTTCTGGTTGTGGGTAGCAATGGACATGGCACTTTCATTAGGTATTTAACCATACTTGTGTTTACCATTCTTGATTTTCAATTTAAATGATGAATTTCGTTTTTAATTAATTTAGTCGCGTTGTGATTGACATTCTACATAGCAATAGGGGAAATGTGAGTAATTATTATGGTTGGAACACAACAAGGTTACAGCCTTTAAAACAAAGATTAGGGTTTGTCGAAGATTAAGGTTTGTAGTGTGTGATCAAGAGATGAGCACATGGAGAATCTTATCGGCAAAAAGTGTCATCAACCATAACAATGTGTCCTTCGGGCTTAGCTCGATTGTTCAAAAAACCAACAAGCCTCAGTGTCACGGCCTTATCTCTTAACACCTGAATGCATTCTACTATGCGACAAAATATATCTGCCGCTACCACTATTTCCATCATGGCTAATGAAATAATTTCTTATTTCTCATCTTATATATATATATATAGATAGATATGAGCCTATAAACAATTCAAAATACTGCCTATTCTTTTTCACTTTTCTCTTTGATTACATTTTTTTTTTTAACTTCAATGATTCCTCCATACTAAAAAACTTTATAAGTCATTCTGGATTTTTGTCCTCCATATGCACTAATAGAGTTTTATTAGATTATGTGTATTGGTTATGGAATTTTCATGTATAATTCAAAACATGGTAAATATTAAATAAAAAGTGACACTTAATGACCTGCAATGTATGCGACTTATCTGTGTTAAAATTGTAAATGTGGAAAACACAATTCACATATGATAATTAACAATCACACAGATAAGAAGCTTATCTATGTTAGAATTGCAAATGCAGAAAATACAATTCACATATGATAATTAACAATCACACAGATAAGAAACACAAAGATTTCATGTGGTTCACTTAAACATTGGGCTACGTCCACCAAGCATAGGCATCGGTTGTCTTATTATTCAGATCATGGAGATTACAAAAAACTTGCAAGTTCTCTCATTCCTCTCACTCTATTGTATCTGCCTCTACGAGCTTACATGAATTTATATACATTTACATAAGAAACTGATTATTAAATGCATTCCTATCCATATTCTAACTTCTATTTTAGTTGCAACCAATGCAGAATAATAGGATCCAAATCCATCCTTGGAAGAATTTGTTGTCACCAAATCCCAACAATCTCCACCTTGACAACAATTACCCTGATCCCTTGGTCCTTCCTTTTGTTCATCACCTTTTTTGCAAGCCAAGAGAAACCAAGTGCCACTGCAGCTTCTCTAATAAAACTAGTTTCATGATCTTGCCTATGTGACTTGCACAGGTTTGGATTTCCTAAGGGGTCACTTCACCTCCAGCATGTCTTCCACAACTGTTTTGTGAGACATATTTAGTGATAGATTTTCTTCTATCCAAAACACCTGTAAAATATACATTGCAATTATCACAGACCATCTTAGTGTAACCATTATAGGGGACATTTGTACTTCTCAAATGCTGAGGCACCCATTTCACTGCAGCACCTGAATCTGTTACGTAGCTGACAATATCATTAGCATGTGAAACATATGGTATTAACCATTTCATCACATACAACAGACCTCCTACTGAACTTACACGAGACATAACCTTTTCTTCTTTATAGACGAGACCTATGCTTGAAGAAAACTTATAATGGAAATCAAGAGGGATAAAAACTGGTTTTACAATGTTCATACTGAACTCCAACCATAGCTTACCATTACCATCTCTGTATACTTCCATGCCCATAATTTGTTTTGCTGCTCCTTGATCCCTCATATGAATTGTCATGTCCACTTGAGTCATTTTCTTATTGATTTTATCTATCCTTCGGCTTGCATCGAGCATATCATCAACAAATAACATCAAGACTGTGAATGTACTATATAGACTATATAGTCATTCCTACCCTTTGAAAAATTATGACTCACTATGAAGGATTTAAACCTCTTGTATATTTGCCTGGGTACCAATAGGTCGTACAATGAATTATCTAGCATGCAAACAAATTTATCGTTGCGATCTTGAATCAACCCTTTTGGTTGTTCCATACATATTATATCTTTGTCAATGATGACCTTGTGAGAAGTAGGATCCCACACACAAAATCCCTTTATACCACCATCATAACTTGAAGAGATATAAAACAAGCAGGAATTCATAAACAAAGATTTTAAGTCTGGAGATGATTTACTGCTTACCAATACCTGCAATTATTTCTTGCTCTTATGACCTTGATGCTTCTGCCATAAACAAGAAAATATATTTGTCACTTCAAATGCTACTTTAGTACTCCCTTCCAGCTTATAAAGGTTATCAATCTTTGTTTCCTTCATCACTACTAAACTACCTTTCGACAATGTGAGTGCTCCACCTTGACCTGTATACTTATATCCACAAGAATCCAATACTCCCAATGAAATCAAATTTAACTTAATCTCAGGTACATATTTAACATCCTTTAATTCCCTAACAATACCATCGAACATCATGATTCTAATACTTCCAACCCCAATAGTTTTACAGGGAATACCATTTCCCATAAACACTACACCCTCATCAACAGATTGGTAAGAAATGAACCAATTTCTATGTGAGCACATGTGGTGGGAGGCACTTGAATCTAACTACCATTCTTCTTGATATTGTAAATTACTAGAAATAGATAAAACTTGATCAGTCATACCTGAATTTGTTACAGCCAAATTTGTTTCCTTCGTAGAGTTTTCCTCAGATTCCTTTCTCTTCCAGCAATCTTTCTTGAGATGTGTTGTTTTGCCACAGTACCAACATTTTTCTTTACCCTTTTTGTGTCTTGACTTAGATCGAGAAAAAATTCTCTCATTCTGCTCTTTAGTTCGACCTCTAACCAACATCGGCTCTGAAGTTGAGGTTTCTTGACTAGATTTTCTCCTAATCTCCTCAGCCAACAAAACTCCTACAACATAATCATAATCTAAAACATCTATTAAGCTAAAGCTAATAGAGGTGACTAGATTATCCCAAGACTTAGACAACAAACACAATAGTGTAATAGCCTTATCTTCATCTTCGAATTTAGCTTCCATACTAGTCAATTGAACTATAAGGGTATTGAAGGTATTTAAATGGTCAACAACTTTTATATCTTCTTTCATCTGCAAACTGTACAACCATTTCTTCAAGTAGATTTTGCTCGTCAAGGACTTCATCATATATAGAATTTCCAACTTGCTCCACAAGCTTGATGTTGTATCCTCTCCTACGATATTAAACAAAACATCATCTGCTAGACATAAACGAATGGTACTAAGAGCTTTTGCATCCAGATCTTCCCATTCCTCATTCATCATGGTTGTTGGTTTCTTTGATTTGTCTGCCAATGTTTTTTGCAACCCTTGTTGCACCAGTAAATCCCGCATCTTAAACTTCCAGAGCTCAAAGTTACTTTTACCACTGAACTTTTCAACTTCAAACTTCGAGCTTTGCATTTTAACCATTAGCACAAAATCTCCTAATACCCACTTTTTATAAAACCCTTTTAAATGTAAAGAAATAATAATATTAACAAAAAAAATGTTTAATAAAAGGTTTAATTAAAAAATCTTTTTACCAACCTCACATTTTATTTAAAAACAAAATTCACATTTTTAATTCACTTTATACCTTTTACATACTATATTCCAAATATAGTAATTCCTTTTATACCTTTTAAATTCATACACTCCTCCACCCTTTTATGCATACAATATAATATTATAAAATATAAAGCATAACTTTCAAAAGAGTCACACCATGTCTTAAATTCTCAGAAAACCATGCGGATTATTTTATGAAGGAGTTGTTGCACTTCCCGAAGTGAGTGCCTTGCGACGTGCTTCAAAGGGTCGTCGCATCTCCAACTACAACCAGGGTGCGATTATGTATGGTGGTCGTCGCCTCTCCTGATACAACTAGGGTGCGATGTGCTCAATAATTTTCGAGAAATGGAAGGTCAGCTTATAGGATGTCTCACCTTCGAAGAGGAGGCCCCTGCGACGATGTAGTAATCGACACACTGTACACAGGTTTCACTCCCGCAGCACTTCTGAGAATTTGATGCCCACGACACCCTCTCCTCCAACCAACTCTGATACCACTTGTTAGAATTGAAAATGTGGAAAACACAATTCACATATGATAATTAACAATCACATAGATAAAAAACACGGGGATTTCACGTGGTTCACCCAAACATTGGGCTACGTCCACCAAGCATAGGCATCAGTTGTCTTATTATTCAGATCATGGAGATTATAGAAGACTTGCAAGTTCTCTCATTCCTCTCACTAGTTGTATCTGCCTCTACAAGCTTACATGAATTTATATACATTTACACAAGACACTAATTATTAAATGCACTTCTATCCATATTTTAACTTGGTTTATTTTAGTTGCAACCAACGCAGAATAATAGGATCCAAATCTATTTTTAGAGGAATTAATTGTCACCAAATAACAATCTACATTAAGAGAATTTTATTAGATTATGTACATTATCTATGAACTTTTCTTGTATAATTCAAAACATGATAAATATTAAATAAAAAATTAAAAAATTGACACTTAATGACCTATGATGCATGTTACTAAATCAAAATCTTGAAAAAAGTTATATTAATGTCAAAGTGAATACATTCAATTTTACCACAAATTGTTAATTAAAATACTGAATTTATTTAATTTTTTCTACTCCATTTTTAATTCTTAATTTAAAATTAAATAAAAAGTGATACTTAATGACCTACGATGCATGCTACTAAATCAAAATCTTGAAAAAAGTTATATTAATATCAAAGTGAATACATTCAATTTTATCACAAATTGTTAATTAAAAAACTAAATTTATTTAATTTTTTCTACTCCATTCTTAATTCTTAATTTAAAAAGAGATAATTTTGATTTTAACTTGTAGAATAAGCTATTTTGATTTAAAGTTAATATACATTGTTGAATAAGCTATTTCTTTCTACTCTCCATGGTTGAATAAGCTATTTTGATTTAAAAGTTAGTATACATGTAAATTTATTAAAAGGAAGTTCAACTTTTATTATGAATTATTTTGATTTAAAAATTAGTATACATGTAAATTTGTTAAAAGGAAGTTCAACTTTTATTGTGAATTTTGGGAATTTTCTATGAAAGTTTACAATTTTTCATATTTTTAATAAAGATTTAACACTAATTAAAAACATAATATTTAATTTTATTCATTTATAACATAATAGTTTTACTAAGTTTTTGGGATGCCTAAGATTATTATGCATTATACTAAATGGAAATGGATGATATTATTCATTACATGATAAATTATAAATATACTACAACCATATTATAAAAGTAGTTGATATAGATAAATAGATCTCATTTTCTATATTTTATAATGTGGAAAATGGAACTTATCTACTTATATCAATCACTTTTATAATGTGGTTATGCTAGTAATAATAATAATAATAATAATCATCTATTTTTAAGGTGATGGCCAAGCCAACAATCCCTTGTTTGTGGGACAAGGGACTCCCCGGCCAACAACCCCTTGTTTGTGGGACAAGGGACTCCCCTTACTCCTTGTTTGTGGGACAAGGGACTCCCCTTCACCCAGCGATTTGACTGGTAAAGTGATCTACGAAGGTATACATACCCTACCCCCTTCTGGATTTGAACCTGTGACCTTTTAAAAGGAAACACATGTTCTTAACCATTAGATCCACACAAGCTATATACACTTATCACCTAGATCTAAATGCACTCATAAACTAAATTTAACTGCATTATAATATTTTTAGATAATTATATCAACACCATTTGGATAATTAGCTATGCTCCACGTGATTTTGGATGATAGCAGAATTTCAATGCGACACACATTATTTACATTGAGAAAACCTACAAATATCACAATTTAGGTTGAGAAAAACTACAATATAGATGGATGGCTGTACCACAGTTTATTAGGAATTATATCAAACTGTAAATCATGAGCTGCGCTGTAGACTGTAGTACTCTCTAAGTGAAACAGTCTGGACATTCCGCACATCACTGGTCACTTGGTTTCGTTGTTGGATTGGGCTGCTACTTTCCTGGCCATGTCTTCCACGAAGGTGTTTAAGTTCAGAAAAGAAGAGCCTCCTGGGAGGACTGCTCGCGTTGCACACTCCTTAAGCTTCAGAGCGTTCTCTCTCAATTGCTTTCCTTGGCTACTTCTCATCATTCTCTTCACAGTATCCTCCACCTCTTCCTTTGGCACCACCTTCTGGTCATCCACGTCCACTCCTTCAAAATCCAAGCCGATCTCCCACACATCAAAATCCAAGCGAATCTGCAGTTGAGAAACTGGTCCCCAGAATAAGGGAATCCCAAAATAGGGACTCCCAAGCTCATGCTCTCCATGGTAGAGTTCCATCCGCTGTGTGTGAGGAATAATCCCACTGATGTGTGGGAAAGGACTTTCAACTGTGGCGCCCACCTCACAAGCAGTGCCCGCTCCTTCGTTCGCTCTTCAAAGCCCTCCGGTAAAACCGCAGGCTTGCCTTCTGCGACATCCGAGCGAAGAACCCACAAGAAAGGCTGCCCGGTACCCTCTAGACCTAGCGCCAGCTGCTCCAGTTGCTCCTGAGATTTGACAGCCAGGCTGCCAAAGGAAACGTATATAACAGATGCTGGTTGTTGCATATCCAGCCATGTCTGGCAGCTCTCGTCCTCCTCCCAAAGACTGGTGGTGGAATCCCTTCCTTGTAAGAAATTAGGAAGGAAGAGAGGTCCTATCGCCAGGGCAGGACATCCATTTAAAGATAGGGCCGTTACGGCGTCCCTCCCTTCCAGTTCCTCAAACGTGTTGACCAGTACGTAGTCCCCTTTACTCTGCTTCTGCGATTCATAGAGAATGGCATTGAAAAGAACGTCCGATGGATCCTGAGCGCGATATAAGGAATTCAAGTCGCTTGGTCTCAAAGGTGGAATATTACCTGGGAGACAAGTGATCAGTTTCTCTGGATTATTCGCTTCGCTTACTGCACTTACAAAGGCCGAGGAATTGTAAGTGAGGTTAGTTGCAGATCAAGAAACAAAAACGAAAGTCGTTGCAAGGCAGGAAAGGCAGTTTAGAGGCACTTACTTCTGACAGGAATGTGTCCATGAGAAATAAGGAAGGTAGCGTAGCACTGGGCAATGGAGGAAGCAGCACATAGGGGCCAGAAGATAACCCTGGGCACTTTCATATTTGTGGCGACCTGCTCAGTGCAAGACATCACGCAATCTGTCACGATGCATGTGATAGCTGGAAATGGATATTGCTCATCATTGCCGCTGCTGCTACGAAGGAGGTGCTCCAATGCGGGGCTCAATTTTTGCAGTGCAATAAAAAAGTCTCCAAAGTTGGAGGCGCTGCAGTGGTCCGGCGGTAAGCCATCGGGAATGGACAGAAATCGAATTCTCCCGCCTCGATGATCTTGATCGCCTCTGGAAAGCAGAGAAATAAGAGAATTGGCTTTTCTGGCAGAATCTCCAACGATACGTTTATGGATCCATTCAATATTGACGAAAGTGATGAAAAAACCTCGCATAGTCAGCAGCTGCGCCAAATTCACGAGAGCATTAACATGACTTTGCAGAGGAAATGGCACAATCACAGCGTGCAAAGCACATTGCAAGTTCTCGTCTTCAATATTCATATTCGAATGCCAGTTCCTTCTCTTTTTCTCTTCTTCTTCACTCTCTTTCTTCTCTCCTTCCTCTACTCAAACTGCAAACCACGCACCTCTTATCACTACGAGTCCAATCTTCACTCTCTTTCATCTCTCCTCTACTCAATATGCGCTGTTTATCAGCCAATCGTTTGAACCTCTTATCACTACGAGTCCAATGGTCACAGTATGCGCTGTTTATCAGCCAATCAGTAGGCGATGATGTTGTATCGGTTTCAGCGCGACTGGCTGGTTTTCAGTTGATGTGTAAGGATTTAAATTGTGAGAATGACCTCTCGGACTTTATTTATGAGCTGGTTTTCAGTTGATGTGTAAGGATTTAAATTGTGAAAATGACCTCTCGGACTTTATTTCTCATAAATTTCACTCATTGTAGTGAGATCGGAAGAGCGTCGTGTAGGGAAAGAGTGTAGATCTCGGTTCCTCAAACGTGTTGACCAGTACGTAGTCCCCTTTACTCTGCTTCTGCGATTCATAGAGAATGGCATTGAAAAGAACGTCCGATGGATCCTGAGCGCGATATAAGGAATTCAAGTCGCTTGGTCTCAAAGGTGGAATATTACCTGGGAGACAAGTGATCAGTTTCTCTGGATTATTCGCTTCGCTTACTGCACTTACAAAGGCCGAGGAATTGTAAGTGAGGTTAGTTGCAGATCAAGAAACAAAAACGAAAGTCGTTGCAAGGCAGGAAAGGCAGTTTAGAGGCACTTACTTGTGACAGGAATGTGTCCATGAGAAATAAGGAAGGTAGCGTAGCACTGGGCAATGGAGGAAGCAGCACATAGGGGCCAGAAGATAACCCTGGGCACTTTCATATTTGTGGCGACCTGCTCCGTGCAAGACATCACGCAATCTGTCACGATGCATGTGATAGCTGGAAATGGATATTGCTCATCATTGCCGCTGCTGCTACGAAGGAGGTGCTCCAATGCGGGGCTCAATTTTTGCAGTGCAATAAAAAAGTCTCCAAAGTTGGAGGCGCTGCAGTGGTCCGGCGGTAAGCCATCGGGAATGGACAGAAATCGAATTCTCCCGCCTCGATGATCTTGATCGCCTCTGGAAAGCAGAGAAATAAGAGAATTGGCTTTTCTGGCAGAATCTCCAACGATACGTTTATGGATCCATTCAATATTGACGAAAGTGATGAAAAAACCTCGCATAGCCAGCAGCTGCGCCAAATTCATGAGAGCATTAACATGACTTTGCAGAGGAAATGGCACAATCACAGCGTGCAAAGCACATTGCAAGTTCTCGTCTTCAATATTCATATTCGAATGCCAGTTCCTTCTCTTTTTGCTCTTCTTCTTCTCTCCTTCCTCTACTCAAACTGCAAACCACGCACCTCTTATCACTACGAGTCCAATCTTCACTCTCTTTCATCTCTCCTCTACTCAATATGCGCTGTTTATCAGCCAATCGTTTGAACCTCTTATCACTACGAGTCCAATGGTCCCAGTATGCGCTGTTTATCAGCCAATCAGTAGGCGACGATGTTGTATCGGTTTCAGCGCGACTGGCTGGGTTTCAGTTGATGTGTAAGGATTTAAATTGTGAGAATGACCTTTCGGACTTTATTTATGAACTGGTTTTCAGTTGATGTGTAAGGATTTAAATTGTGAAAATGACCTCTCGGACTTTATTTCTCATAAATTTCACTCATTGTAAAATGGCAGGATTATTGGTGGCTGAAGGATATGGGGCAGATTTGCTTGAAATTTGGTAGCAGATTATTAGATCCATATATTTGAGTGATTATTTATGTATAATTAGAATCTCAAGGGTTTTTGAACATGCTGAATTAATTCATTTGTGCATTCAAAACTGAATTTTAAACAGCCAAAAAAAATGATTTCGTGCAGATTTATGTAATCTAAGAAAAAAACAATTTCCTAGAATAATTAGACAATGCCTGATTTAATAGTTGTGAGAGAAATTTGGAGTGGACTACACTTTGAATGAATTTAAATCTAACACAACTACACAATAAAGTTGCTTGGTATATGTAGATTGGCACCATTAATTATAAAAAGCGGAAAACACATCAATTGACTTATATCAACCAGTTTTTATTATGTTTGTGTTAGTTGACACCCCAAATACATGGGGAGGATTACTAGATTTTTGAGTTAAAATATAAATATAATTAATATCAAAATATCTATGATATTTGATTATGGTTGACCATGTTGATGATAGTTGATCATGGGGCATCCTTATCTCAATTAAAAATTAGAGGCATCCATGCTCATTAGATGCTCAAATCTGCTATTGAGTTAAGCTCACAGGTTGATCATGTTTGATTATATTTGACCATGTTTGTTTATGGTTTACTTTGGTTGACCATGGTTCATTATGGTTGACTATGATTGACTTCAATCCAATTATGGTTGAATTTGGTTGACTATGCTTGAGTATTTTTTATCATGGTTAACCATGTTAAATTTTGGTGAAGTTTGCTTGAATATGTTTGATTTTGTTTTAGTATAGTTGTTTTGGTTGATCATAGTTAACTAGTTAACCATGGTTGAGAATGTTTAACCATGGTTGACAATGTTTGAGTATAGTTTACCATGGTTGATCATGGGGCATCCTTATCTCAATTAGAGATTAGAGACATCCAACATGAATGGAGGAAACCCAACCATTAACTTTTCTCCATGCCCATTCGATGCCCAAATCTGCAATTGAGTTAAGCTCACACATTGATCATGTTTGATTATATTTGACCATGTTTGTTCATGGTTTACTTTGGTTGGCCATGGTTGACGACGGTTCATTATGTGTGACTATGGTTGACTATGATTGACTTCAATCGATCAGGGTCAATTGTGGTTGAATTTGTTTTACCATGGTTGACTATGTTTGACTATGATTGATCATGGTTAACCATGATCAATTTTGGTCAACTTTGTTTGAATATCTTTGACTTTGATATTTATAACCATCTCTTCTCACAATTAAACCCAGGTTTCTTGTCCTAATGATGGATCCTGATATGGATCCGAAACATCGACATTCAATTGATAGCACTGTGATCTTTTTGAACTCCCCTGAAAACACTCCTCACCACAGAAATCTCAGCAATCATGTTTGACTTTGTTTGACTATGTTTTACTATAATTGATTTGTTTGATCATAGTTAACTAGTTAACCATGGTTGAGAATGTTTAACCATGGTTGACAATGTTTGAGTATGGTTGACCATGTTTGAATATGGTTGACTATGACTGACCATGCTTGACTATAGTTGACCATGGTTGATATAATTGAATATGGTTTGCCATAGTTAGGAATGCTTAACCATGTTTGAACATGAGAGATTATGTTTGACAATGGTTGACCATGGCCTACCATGTTTATGTTTAATTATGGATAACTATGTTTGACTGTGGTTGACTCTAGATGATTATGGTTGACTTTGGTTCAGCATTATTTAACATGGTTGTCCATGTTTAACTATGGTTGACCATGGTTGGCAATGGTTAACCATGGTTCACTAGGTGGAACATGGTTCATTATGGTTAACCATCTTGGATATGGTTAAGCATGGTTGACTTCAATTGACCATGGTTTGCAATGATTGACCATGGTCTACCATGTTTGACTATGACTAACCATGTTTGATTATGGTTAACTATGTTTGATTGTGCTGGACTTTCGATGACCATGGTTGACTATGGTTTGACATTTTTTGACATGGTTGTCCATGTTTGACTATGGTTGACCATGTTAGCAATGGTTCACTATGGTGGAACAAGATTGATTATGGTTAACCATGCTTGGTTATGGTTAAGAATGGCTGACTTTGGTTGACCATGTTAGACTCTCATAGACTACATTTGACTATGGTTGACTTTAGTTGACTATGGTTAACTTTGGTTGACCATGTTTGATAATGGTTGACTTTTCTTAACTTAGGTTAACCATGGTTGAATTTGTTCAACCATGGTAAACCATGCTTGACTATGGTTAACAATAGTTCACTATGGTGGAAGAAGGTTGATTATGGTTAACCATGCCTGGTTATGGTTAAGCATGGTTGACTTTGGTTGACCATGTTAGACTCTGATAGATTGTATTTGTAAGGTAGCTAGAGAAGTAGTGGGGGGGCCCAGAGGGCCCATAGTGATAATAGTGGAGGTCATT
>CBVK0100020097.1:0-43432 GCA_900067695.1 Picea abies
AGATCTACACTCTTTCCCTACACGACGCTCTTCCGATCTCACTTATTTACAATGTTCAGACAGATTTTTGGTTGTTTTCCGTTTGAATTTTTTTCTAATTATCCTAATCTAAACTCATTCATTTGGTAGAGATAACTGCTTCTCCCAGCGTGTCACCATTGTTGGCAGCAATAATATAATTTCTATTGTTTGTAAAGTGGCATACACAGGGTCTCTAAATTTTCATTACCTGTCATGAGCTTTCTCACTAAATGACACTTGTCACTTGTCACTTTTTTTATATCTTCTTTTCGATTTTTGTTTTCATGACTGTAAGCATGAAAACTCGTGGCTGGAATTGACATTTTGTTTTGATTTTTGATTAAAGGAAGACTGTTCATGTGGTTTATTATAGAGTTGTCATATTTTTCCTATGAACATTTTTGTTCTCCTCATTTATAACCCCTTGGTTCTAAACATGCCTTGGTTGCATAAGTGAAAAACCTCCATTCATTAATATTCAATTGATTTTGATGATTTTTGTTTCATGAAACTTTGAAATTATGCAATTTTTATTCGATGCACTTACCTTTGTGATCAAACTATGAATGCACATATTTTGGTTTTAAAGCATTCTGATCCAAGTACGTACCCAATGCCAAGGTGGCATACAGAGTACAACATGCCATTACTCTTCTGCGTGGTCTCGAGCTTCACGATTTTTCTCCCACGCATGGTGATTAACGCCTCTGCCTACCATTTGAACTGTCATAGCAATGTTTTGTTGAGGCTCGGGGCTATGGCTCTGTGGCTTTTTATCAAACCCTACCTGTGAGTTTTGTGTTGATTCCCTTTTGTTCTCCATGGCTCCAGTGGTAGGGATCGAGCCCAATGGAATCCAAACCTTGCTATCATATGATAACACCAGTGACGATTTAGAAAGGAAAAGTTGGCATTGATTCATCAAAAAGTTTAAGGGTTTCAATCTGAGAGTTGCCCAAGAGTTTGCATTGACCTTCAATGGTTGCAAAGAAAATATAGGACACGTGTAGCTAGAGGTAACTGAGGATTTCTTAAGCCGAGTCATGGGTTTACCAGCTGTCGGGCAAAAATGGTTCAAGAATGAAAAAGTTGAAGAGGTCCCCTAGACTTTGATGTTCACCTCACGGAAAATTACTAGTTGCGATCGAGTCTCATCCTTAAAACCTAGGTGGCATGATCTACTTGCTATTGTAAAATAGTTCATTATGTGTGAAGGAAGATTTGGGTTAGTTTTCCTGTATCATCTGCGATTGCTTATGAGTTTCATTGGATTCCCATTGAATATACCCTACTTCATGCTTAGAAGTCTATACAAGATGGGAAAATGGTTTAAGAAGTAGAAGTCTGATTCGTGTTTATTCCATCATGGTTTAATTAAAATTATCCTTGTGCATCAGTTGCATTTGCAAAATGATTGTTGGGATGCATTTATTTCACGAAATGGCTTTGGTAACAGTGAGTTGGGACAGGTTGATAAACCGATTATCATAGAAACCCTTGTGAAACCTACCACCTCTCCTCCACCGCTCCTGCCCTGTGATCTTTCACTTAATAATGAACCCTCGACCTACCTTAATGTTACTCAACCAGACAATTAGCCGGGTTCGCACCCAAAGGGTTGCACTAAAACTGTTAAAAAACCCACAGGGAAGAAGCTAAAGGGAAGCATCAATGTTAATTACAAGAATAAAAGGGTTGATCGTTTGATTCCATGATGTGCTTGAAATATATTCAAACCCTCTGCATACACAAACAACACAATTGAATTAAGTGAAGACTTAGATTCAGAAATTGAGAGATTTTTGGCTGAAGAAGACCCCGTGTCATACGGGCTCTATCCTGACGCACCCTATGACTATGTAAACAACCTACCTCCATGTCTAAAAGGTAACCCAGAATTCTCAGGAATTCAACTCTATGATAAACCTACCTTTCACGTGGACGATTCTCCAACCCTTAATGCTGTCAGTGCCAATGCACAGTCCCTACAGCCACAGTGTGATGAATGTCGATCCTGGATCGACATGTATTATACGGATGTGCCTTTGCTACAGTCCCATCTTAAATCTTTAAAAGACCAAGTGGATTTATTGACCAATGAGAATAATAGACTCCAATCCATAACTCAAGCAAAGGAGAAACACCTAAAGACTACAGGATCTGTCATTTTTAAGAATGTAGAGGCAACAACAACAATCATAAACTCCAAGATTTCTTGATATGTTTTAATCCCATGATTTGAGGTATGATCTTTTTGAAGTTTAGTATGATTTTGTCACTCTCAATTCAGGATATACGATTTTTTTGGATACATTACCTTTATTATAAAGATTAGTTTGTTTTGTTTGTTGAATAAAATATGATTGTAGTTGTAATTATAACTAGCTATAGAATCGTAAGATTCTGTAGGTAGTTAGAAAAATTCGAATTGCTTGATTTGATAATTGAAAACACATATAAAATCTTCCCATTTTCATTTGTTTTCAGGAACCTGTGATTTCCAAGGAGATATGAGGCACTGTTGAGATCTCCCCAGCCATATCATCTTTGTGTTTTTAGTAAATAGATTAGGCTGTTGGTATTTTTATTCAGTGAAATCAGGGTGGTTGCATCCCCCATATTTTTGGAACAGATTTGATATTATCAACATGAAACATTTTTGTTTCCTGGAACCTATATAAGCATGTTATTTTGTAAACATGGCATCATCTCAGCCTGGGGCAAGACTATGGATTTTTCATTTACAGACTTGAATGAAATATAATACTGGTCACAGCTTTAACTTTTTCGTATTGTGTTTTTATTCAAGTCATGTTTATTTCAATTTGTAAATATATTATGATTTATTTCGCTGTCATGGTTTACTACAAGTTGATAGAATAAAAGTTAATATATTATCCATGTTTCATGTTCCATATTTAACACAAAGCAATCATTCATTCAATTTGAATTAATAGGTTTATCTCTGATTTCGATCAAACGTTTATACGCAAGTTCTCATAGGAAGAATAATCTTATTGTGGCTGCTTGTAAGATTATAAGATTACCGTGATTACTTATGTTATATGTTCTATTGTTATGATTCAAACTTCATCATTGCTACTTCACATTTATTAGCAGCAATTTCAGGACCTGTGTTAGGTTTACCTCGTCAGATAAGGTGACTGGATGCTACACATCGAACAAATATTGGATGTGACAACATGTCAGCCTGTTATTTGATTTCGTTAGCATAATAAATATAGAAGTCCCCTGTAGTTAAAAGAATTTTTAGCATCTGTTATTTCTTATGTTTAATTAGACAGTTTGATATTTAATTTCTTTTATATAAACATTATAAAAAAAACAAATCATAAAGATTAGCTAATAGTTTTACTATTGTTTAAAAAATCAATTTACATTCGATTTTCATGGATTTAGATTAAAATTCGTATTCTGTACATATTATATATATCTTAGAATTAGAATTATTTGTATGTATTGTATATATGATAAGTGGAGTTATTTTATAATTATTAGTTAGTTAAACTGTAAATATATATTAGATCTATATATAGTTTTCAGTAATTGTTATTCATCAAGTTATTGCATTTCCTTTAGTTTTGTTTTTCACTTTTTTTAGGACTTATATTGGCTAAATAAGCTGCTAAACCCATTGGAGTGGATTAATCCAAATGTCTTGGGTTAATTGGACAACCCTAGACCGGATTCACTCCTCCAGTTGATGAGCGGTCAATTTCGCCCTTCAACAAATGGTGCTAGAAGGAGGGATTGAAAACTATTAATGGCACAAGGAGGTTGTAAGACTCCTCCCCCACCTACCCGCTCACCTATAATAACTAGAAGTCGTTCAGATGATAACATTGTTCCTCAAACAAAAACCACATCAAATGACGATCTACGGATCATGGTTGAACCAGTAACTCCAAATCCTTCAGGTGGTGATATACAAGAGATTGTTCGTCAATCTCTCATAAGAACGCACGGTGCCTTAGCCCGTATAAGACAAACAAACTGACCTTTGAATCAACCATTATACTTCTATGATATTAGAGAACAACTTGGATGTACTGACCTCACCTTAAACCCTGCATATCCAATCCTCACTCATGCAACAGGAGGATCTGGTATTCCACCATCACCACCTTCTTCATCTCCTTCTTCTTCTTCAAAAGAATCCTTAGATGAAGGCAGTTATTTATTCCAGCCTTCGACACCACCCAGTCCTATGGCCAATGCAAACAATCCCGCCAGACCCTGGCTCGACCAAGATGCAGTGGCTATACCTAGGCCTCAACATCCTTTACCTAAACACCCGGAGAAATGGCTCCCTAAATTTGACCCGGACTCCAAACAGATTACGGAAGATCATATCAAAAAGTTTATGTTAGCCATTAGACTCCGTAGTGTTGAGCACAAAGATGTAGTCTGTAGATTGTTTCCCTACACCTTTGAAGGAAATGCCTCTACCTGGTACTTTTCCCAACAGAACCACACCATTGTGTCATGGTAGAAATTTGAATCCTGTTTCCTTGAGAAGTTCAGAGACGACAAGTCTTCTAAAGTTATAGTCATGGAGCTTTATAGTTTAAAAATGAACCCCAAAGAAAAGATCAAAGACTTTAATCAAAGGTTCCTCACACTAAAGAACCGAATCCCCACAGATTCGATGCCTGCCGAGAATCTTACTGTCGCATACTACACAAAAGAATTACATCAAAACATAGCCATTTGGGTAAAGAGATCCAAGAAAGCCACATTGTTAGAAGCCTTCGAAGAGGCTAGTCAGATTGAGAAAGACATTCTCAGTTTAAAAGACACTACTAGCAACGATATAGAGACTAGTTCATCCTCCCTAGACCTTCCCGAAACAAATCTCAACCCGAGAGTTCAGATTTAGAAAACTTATAGAAATTCATTCAAAAACTATCCAACCAAGTTATATATTTGAAAAGGTTGGTTGAAGAAGATTCTTCAGGCAAAGAGCCTTACAAACCCCCTTTTAGGAAGCCTTTTAAAACCCACCAACCAACCTAATTCAAATACTGAAGGCCTAAATCTAGAAAGCTTGCAATTTTCTATTCAAACAATCCTAGAAGCACACGATAACTTGATTCCTCCTGAGATTCCTGAAAAGGTAGCTGAGCAAGAGACAGTAGAAGAGGATGAATCCTCTCCGAATATTTTTGGACATTTTTTGGATGGCATTTTTCAATCTAATTTCGAAACAGTGCATCCTTACAATACTAGGAGCAAGAGAACAAATAAGCCTTCTTCTGAAATCACTAGGACTTTTCCTCCAAAACAGTCTAAATTGATTGAGACTAAATAGAATTCAGTAAACCCAAGCTTATATTATTATTTGGTTGAAGATCTAAAAAAGCTTAGGGCTAACATTTCTATTTATGAATTATTAAAATTCCCTTTTCTTCTGCAAAAAATGCTGCAAACTATTGCAGAGAACAACACAAATAGCAATCTGAACAGCAACAAGGGTGTTCAAAACAACCCCAAAATTCTTCAGAAGGCCTTCGCCAAACTACATCTGAGCCTCATGATAAAAGAGACCTTCCTTTGTAACAACTTTTAGGGGCTAAATTGTAACCTTTTGTCCTTAGATCCATGGTTTCTTCATTTTCTTTCAGGGCTTCATCTTTAAGATGGCATAAATTATCAACCGCGAGGAACCACATAGCATACCACCTACACAAGGATTGTGCATGAATTTACAATGTACTTCACACTCGTTTTCTTCAAATAACTTCATGATTCATGATCATACCTCTGGGGCTTCTTAATCACTTAACCACTTAACCATATTTCTAGGGATTATTATAGACTTCATCAAAGCATCTTCCTATGATGTCCATGCTTAGAGCTACACCATAAGGGGACCAATTTGGAGGCTTCTCCAAATACACACATCTCTTGGACTTCTAGGGTTGATATCTAGGGTTGACATCAATAAAAACTAAATTTCCAACAATCTCCCCCTTTGGCATTGATGCAACAATTATACTACCACTATGACATTGCTTCTGATATTTCTTACCTCATGTTTCTCTCTCCCTTTGACATCAATGGAAAAGGTTAACTATGTTAGGGGTTTCTCCCCCTATATTCATGTTTCTGATATTTCTTTCATGATCTTTCTCTTCCCCTTTGATATCAATGGAAACGAGTAACTTCCCCTCACAATACGCCTTCTCTGATATTTCTCTCCTACTTTTGTTCTTTCTCTTCCTTTTTGACATTAAGGGTAACTCCCTCTGATGATTTCTCTCCCATTGTCTTATTTTGCAAGATATTGTGTAGATCAATTTATGGATTCTTGTATATAATTTATTTACTCTCTTCCAGTGCTCTTTTTCCATTGTTGCTTCCTATCACTATAATATAATGACATATACGAAAATAATTCATGTTAAAGTTTCTTCATCACTTGAATTCAAGTCTTCATGGATTGACATCTTCACTGAACTGACATCAATGACATAATCATCCAAAAATATTCTCTTGATAGTATAACTCTTCCAAATGATTCCTCTTTGTCTTGTTGTTCCTTTCATTGCTTTCCTTCCTAGTTGGTTTCACTTGTCAATACGCTTTACTTATGAGTCACATGATTTTCAATGAGTATATATTCCTTTCTACAATTCCTTCTGAGCTCATGCTTTTCATCCACTGATATGTATATTCTCTGGTTCATGCCAAGTATAGTGTTATAGACTTGTCAAATATCTCATGAAATAATCTCTATACATATGTCATAACAACTGTCCATGACTCTTCTACACAACTAAACACACTACTCACTAACCTGCCACTTCATTTATTTGAGAGATTATTCCAATTTGTTGCAACTGATCACTGCATATTCCTACTTTTCAAGCTGAATCAAATATGTCTACTAGTCTTCTCTGTCTTCAAATCAAACTCTACAAGTCTACATGGGGATGAAAACTACTTTTTAATAAACCAATCTATCATGAAATATTCTACACCTCTGTCATCAAACCATTCTGAATATTCCTTCACAAAATCTGCATACAAACACTTTAGAATTCCCAAAAGATAGTTATTTGATCTGCAATAGTTGTTTCTTAGGCTCCCCCTGTTCAACAATCTCATTTACTGGGAGTCTCCAAGCGGAATGGCTTAGAAAAGTATATAAGCCTACTATGCTACAGGACAATAATTTTGAATTATGACATCTTCCTCTTTACTTGTAGATTCGTCATGCAACTCTGTAAATCCCATGAGTATGATCTTTAGGAGTTCTTCATTCACTTGTTCTTATTTTTTTTTCTTTCTTCTCCAAACCTTCTTGTACCTAATATCAATATTTTCATTCATGGAATACTTCATTATGCTTATACAATCACAATATATGTGTCCATAGTTGTGGCATTTGTAACAGTCGATGTTGTGGGCAACCATATAAACATTTCTTTCTTGAATATTTCTTCCAAACACTATGCAATCTACATCTTTATGTCCAAATTTATTACAAGTAAAACAATAACCATAAAAGAAATTTTGATACCTGGAAGTAAATGATCCTCTTTGTGATGTTGTCCTTCTAAATTCGTGCCTAGGATGATCAAGATCTTCTTTTCTGTTGTTCCTTCACATTGATTAAAGATTCTTTGATCCCTAAAGGTAGAAGGTCTTCTTGGATATACATCTCTTCTATAATATTCTTCTTGATTATTCTCCCTTTCTTGAATGTTATCCTTTGATGGATTTCATTCTTCCTTATTAATAAATCCTATGATGATTTCCACATAACTCTTAGCCTTCTCTTCATTCTTCCTTTCCAACAATATGAAACATTTTTCTTCAACTTTATGTACTGGTGGAGTGGGGCTTCCTCTCTGTTCAACCTTCTTGTTGATATTGACAACTTCAACCTTTAATATGACAAATTCTTCTTCAAACTTCTCACAATATTCTTATTTCTTCATCATATGGATCTTCAATGCTTCTCCCATTGTCCTTGCTTCTTCAAGTTAAGTATTCAAGGAGATCACTTATTCTTCAAGTCTTCTTTTTTGTTGACTAAATTCTTCTTCGATCTCGTTTAAGTCCTGTTGACGGGAAAAATTTACCATCCGTCAACTGGGAGAGTGGATCCGGTCCAGGGTTGTCTAAATAACCCAAGCCGTTTGGGATAACCCACCCTGACGGGTTTAGCGGCTCCATTAGCCGATCTAAGTCCTAAGAAAACAAAAAGAAAAATACTCTAAATTAACTAATCTAACTAAAAATAACAATTAAAACAAACTAATAAACAAATCTAAACTATTATATATACAATCTACTATCTAATACTATAATAACTCTACAAAATTAAATATCTAACTACTAACAGATTTAAATCTTAATCACAAATGTACAATATTTACAAGTTATAGATTTAAATGAAAACCTGCAAAACTCATTGGTAATCTGTACTAAGACAGCGAAACTATTGTTTTTTGATTTTATAATTTTTATGAAAAAGAAATAAACTGAAAAACTATCTAAGCTAAACAACTAAAATAATAACTCTAACTACAAATCTAAACTAATATATTTATCTAAGCTACTTATATTATAATAATTAATTAACTATTAAATAACAAATAATGCACTGACCTGAAGAAACGCTCTAGGTTTTGTCCTGTATGCAATGATTGTCTTAGCTGATCGGAGGGAGGAAACCCGCACTGGATTATCCACGAGCTCCTTGTAAACTAGAAGCTGTTGTGCTCTTCAAATATAATTACAAGACAAACAAGACATAAAAATTTACAGCAATCTTATGATTTATAAATCTTCACAGTTAGATAAATCTTCATGCAAAGATCTACACAAAATGATCCAATTAACGAAGAAGAGAAATCTGTAATTCATTAATTGAAACAAAGTAATTACTGTATTTAAAAAAGAAGAAGGAGAGATCAGATACAGACATCGTATAAATCAAATCACATCAGCATGCAAAGAATTATGATAGCTAAAGTAGTCGATAATTAATTGCCAACTGATATGCAAAAGCTTGAAACAAAAGTTTGATATATTGAAAGCGAAAGTTGTTACAAGACATCAACTTTCGTCTAAGTCTGTATCACAAATCCATAGTCTGGTTCTCCCACAGTGAGGACAATGAGTTTATTACAAAAAATTGACAAGTATTTAAAGACCTCCCACAGGGTAAAATATCCTTGTGGGAGTTATCAAAATAGTTACAGGAAATCTCGAGATAATCTCCAAAGTCTGATTAAACTAACAACCTAAAAAAACATATCCAAAGTATCTCCCAAACTGCTAGAACATGCCCAATTGATCATGGTAATTCGTATGTACCTGAACAAGGACAAGAATAGACAATATTAGAGGATATTTTATTGATAAAATTGACAAAAATCTAATTTCTAAGACTAGCTACAGAAACTTGCGATTATGTAGCTAGTCTAAATTGAACACATAATCATTTCAAAATCAATTCAAATCTTAAAAAATATATTCAAACTATTGAAAAATATTTCATTGCTAAAAGCATCATTCAAATCGACACATGTATGCAAATTGAACAAACTAAATCGTATTCAACCAAATGATAACAGAAATGGATACACTCTGTTTAATTCGTTATCACCAATTCGGGTCAATAGAATCGCATTAGATACTTGACAGCAATGAAATCATTTTCATAAAACTAATTGAAATATACACAAATAGTTGCTTCAACCATCAACAAAATCATTGTTGAATCCAAATGAAATCAACGAGATCGTTCTTCAAATTGATAAAACTATATTAAACAAATACAAACAATCATGCTAATCGTGGCACACAGGAACGAATCGAAACGGTTTGACAAAATCATTATGAAAAATCATATCAATTAGTATAGCCACATGATTTTTAGCAAATAGATCTTCAACACAGGTCAAATGTAATCCAAATCCAAACGAGAATATCGATTCAATACAAAACAAAGTCGTTTGTGGCTGATTGAAGTCAACAGTGTTGTTTTGAGTGTATTAGATTACATCGTATTCATCAACCCAGTCACTAATAATGACGCATAACACATTTAAAGGATCATACCAATTCAAGCCCACGAAATCGTTCCAAAATCAAATCATGAGAACTAAATCAGAGCTGATGACATCCAACCACAACGAAATCATACCAAATCAAAACATAACCATGCTCAGATTTCAGCACAAAAATCTCCTATACACGTCAGATACAATCAAAATCAAAACGAAAACAAACCTCATTGATTTGGTTAATTCAAACCAATAGAATTGTTCAAAACGAATCAAACCTAATGAAAACCAATCAATTTCTCAACTGGGCACAACCAAATCGCATAACCAAATCATAACCATATTTGACTTCAGTAAAATGAATCTACTTTACAGGATCCATAACTATTTTTGATAGTCAAACCATGATAAAATCATTTCAAATAATGAACAAAACTAATTTGAACACCAAAACCAAATTCATTATATTAATCCAAGCAATTCATAAAATGAAATTGATATTGAAATTCATACCTGGATAATCAGAAAACAACTTGGTCATGATAATTTGGAATTGATGAAGGTTGTTTTCGATTCGACATTCCTAAAAACGATCGAACCGGTGGTTTTCTGCCTCTTGTCATTAGCTTGAAGTCTGTCCCTTTCTCTTGACAGTACTGCAACTTGGTTCTCTAAATATTTGATCTTCGATTGTAATAAGGGAACGTCAGTGTAGTAGCGCTCAAGCCACACATTACATTGGTTGTATGATGTCTGCTCGAGCTTCGAAATAACAGTCAAGGGTTTGTTCAGATCAGCGAGGGTTTCATTATGAAGCTTGATTCCTGGGTAATTAGGATTGTTCTTTAGGCATGGGGGAAAATTAGAAACATAGTCATAAGGTGTCTCGGAGCATAGGCCTTGGGAAAAAGGATACTCTCCAGCTAGGAAGCGCTCGATATCGGAGTCTGAGTCCTTGCTGAGAACTATGGGCTTTTGATCGAGGTTTGGCTTAGGTTTATTCCGGGCAAGTCTCGATATCAATCGAGCATTTTTCTTACCTTTGCTATCGACAGTAGGGTTACCCTTGAACTTCTTACTCACAAGATTATTTACAGCCTCAGCCTTATCTGTTGTGATGTCAGGTAGGTTGATATCAAGGCAGATTGAGGGTTTGGGAGAGGGTAGAAGGGCATGAAATGGCACGGGTGGCCTGACCTTAGTCTCACTGACCACAAACTTGTCAATTTGGATAGACTCTGAATCAACAAAGCCATTTCGGGATAGAAAAGCTTGCCAATTATCGCCATGGAGGTTCAAATGGTGGATGACGATGAGTCTAATCAAACCATGGTGAAACAAGCTGCTATCATCCTTCTCGCATTTAAACCTCTTAGCCATTTTGTAAAGACTATGAAGGAAGTAAAATGGCATGTTCAATGGATAGCCCATGAAATTCATCAACATTCGAAGGTGATAGAGAAAAACCAATCCATACCGACCCTCACAGGTCACAAATTGTTTAACCATAATCAAAAGATCATGCCACCTAGGTTTAAGTGTGGAAATAGGCATACCTTTGTCACAAGATGTGACCTTTCATGATACGAATAGCAAAGGCCATGGCACCTAGTCGACTTTGGAGTTCTTAAACCATCGTTGGCCTGTGGCTGCTAGTCTTGTGGTAGAGCTTATGAATTCTTCATTGAGTTCAAGTTGAATGTCACCTACTTTATCCCTACACCCATCAAACGTAAGGGCAAATTGTTGTGCAACAAATAGATTGAAACCCTCAAAGCTCTACACAAATGTGAGCCAACCACTATCCTCTAAGTCCTTATGGGCATTATCGAACAGTAACAAAGATTGACTACCGTTCAACTCTATTCGCATCACTGGTGCCATAGACAGGAGCACATGGTGAGCGATGTGAATGAGCCAGGGTTTGAATCACAGCATACGCAGGGGCAGAATTCTCACAGGCTTACCCGAAACTAGTAAAGGTGAAACAAGGATAGGGGAAGACATTAATGGCATATCATGCAAAGGTGGTGGAGCTAGTTCATACATGCAAAACAGTCATATCTACAGTACAACCACTGACACAAATAGCTATTCAACCCACTATTGTATAGGTTAACAATTATGCCATTCAATCAACCAATGAAATCAATGGTATGTGGATTAAACATTCGCGTGAGAAATAGTTATAGTTTCAAAACCAAAGCAATAAATCAAAATCGCACCAAAGGTTTAATTTATATGAACTCTGTGTTGCATGAAACGATTTATACCAAGGGTTTAACCATAACACCAATGTGTTTTTATGAAATCAATGTACCAAGTGAATTGATCAAAGAACATATAAATCCAATAACCAATGCATCACAAACTCAATCACTCATGAAGCGAAACTATATAATCAATCAAAGAATGCCAAATGAGTACAGGTCAAGGGGTCTTGCCAACTGTATAACGATGAATAAATTGGAAACACAATGGGCATATCGACAAGGAAGATTGCAACAATTCAATGACAATTTTAATGTGACTTTGAAAACCAGGTTTTCACGCTTGCAGTCATGAAAACAAGAACAAAAGTAAGTGTGCACATAGCGCAAAAATAATAGTGTCATTTTATTCAAGGATTGCGAAAAAAATTAAGGTTTGCAAAACACTGGTGTAGGCAGCTTATATGGACAGTATAAAAAATGTGAATTGGCTGCCAACAATGGCAACACACTGGTAGAAGCAGTTATCTCTTCCAAAAGAACAAATTCATATTAGGATAACGAGAAAAATTCTAACTCAAAAAACAACAACTAGAAGATCGTGTAAACATCATCATTAACCAAATATTCCAGCAGTGTGTAAAGGATGAAAGCTGATAGCAGTCTTAAGACAAGCGAGTTGCGATATTAACGATAAGATCTCCAATACTGTTGACAGAGCCACTGCTACTAGAAGGCATCCATAGCCTCGACAAGGTTTCCATTTAACCCACTCTGACATCTGTATCCTGCCAAGAAGTTCTAGATAAGAATAAAGGACATTTTAAGGTAAAGAGGTTTCTTATTTGCAAATTCTCATATACCCGACATTGCTTGGCTGCCAGCGGGCCTGGTCAGTACCCTGGTGAAGTTGTCTTGGCGTCATGCATGCATTTACCCACTGCCATCATACATGTTCAGCATCCCGACGGGTTTACAAGCACTTCCCACAACTCTATTAATGATTTATTTTGTTTTATGTAGTTGAGCGGGGTGACGCTGAAAATTATGATATTTTAACATATTTTTTTCAGACCTCAGCAGAATTTTTTTTAGAACTGTCCTTTATTAAGATCCATAGATGTTTCATTTATAGAAAGAACTTTCTAAGGCAGGGAGACATATTCTGAGTCATTCCCTTAAGGAATAGGGACAGCGTAAAAATATAATAGATGATCGCAACAAGCTTATTTTAGAGATTGAAATCATTTAACTTCTTTCAAACAACAAACTTTTGCCAATCACAGATGTAAATTTCAGAAGCATACAATTGATGTTTATACAATTTTCTTAGCAGTCATTTCAGCGAAGGAATTTTCTATTTTCTTCGTCTGAATAGTCAAGTATGTAGGTATGTGTATTTGCAAAAACACAAACTGATAAATTAGAAGGAGAAATCCAAATCAAAACAACAATAGAAAAGAAAACAAAAGAAAAATATGTACATAATATACAAGGGTTGTCATTAAGCAAAGTATCTTTTCAAGGCTTGGCCATTCACCAGATAGGTGTCAGGCTGCCCCTCTAGATTCTACAATTAGAAAGAACTGGGACCCAACTTCTCAGCAATTAAAAACGGTCCAAGCCATAAGTTTTGAAATTTTGTGTGCTCTCCCTTTCCCTCATGCAGTTTATCCCATTTCAAGACATGGTCACCTACTTCGAAACTCCTATCAGAAGCGGAGTTAGAATCGAACCAGATTTTAACCAATTGTTGATGATGATCTAACTTACGTTTAGCTTGGGTTCTTACCTCTTCTAGCTTCATCAAAGAGTTAATTTGGTTTTCTAAAGGGGGACAATCTTCTTCTCGAATTTTCTATGATAATTGTAGTGAAGGAAGAAGAATGTGTGGTGGCAGTATTGCTTCTCTGCCATAAACGAGAAAAAAGGGGGAGTTACCTACAACAGCTTTTGGCGTTACCCTGTCATCCCACAACACGTTTAACAGTGCATTGTGCCAATCTTTGTGATTTTCAGCCATCGTTCTCTTGATGATTTTAATCAAGTTCTTATTTGTTGATTCTGCCAATCCATTGCCCTGGGGGTAATAGCTAGCAGAATACTTCAATTTAATTCCATTTTCCAAAGAGAACTCGCTCATCTCAAGAGAGGAAAAGTAATAAGCATTATCGAATACTAAACAGTCAGGGATACCAAAACGAGTGATAATATTCGAAATTAGAAAGGCAATTACCTGCCTGGTGTTGACAGTTCTTAACGTGGCAGCTTCAGACCATCGGGTAAAGTAATCTGTGGCTGTTATGATGAACTTATGTTGTTGTGAGGATGGGGGGTTGATCGGACCTATGATATCAAGGCCCCACTGCTGAAAAGGAGAGTCTACTGAAACATGCTGCAAAGGAAAAGCTGGTTTTTGTAACCGCCCTGATGCTTTCTGACAAATAATACACTTACGACACAAAGTATGGGTGTCTCTAAAAAGTGTGGGCTAGTAACAACTGGCTCTTAAAACCTTATGGGCAGTGGTGTCACCACAAAAATGACCGCCAGCTACTCCTACAGGCAACTCTATAAAGACTTTTTCTGCTTCGTCTTTCTCAAGATAGCGCATCAATATGCCATCAAAATTTTGATGAAACAGGATACCATTAACCAAATGAAAGGAGGCAGAATTTAATCTTAACGCTCTTCTTTTAGTGGGATCTAGGTGACGGGGGGCTGACCCATGTTCAAGACAGAATCTTATATCGTCATACCAAGGACTAACAGAGTTTTGTGCACAACAGATTGCATTTTGATCTTGTTGTCCTAGGTTTGACGTATCGCTTTCTTTTTGCTTTCCTGCTGCTGAATCAGCAACTAACTTGCATAACCCTTGGCCTCTCACTATTTGAGCTGGGGTAATTTCTATGTCATAATCCTGCAAGGAGATGACCCAGTTAGCCCTCTTTTCTCCTAGTTCTTTCTGCACTAACAAGTTCCTGACGGCCGGGTAAGGGACAATAATCTTCGTCCTAGACTTCAACAGATAAGACCAGAAATGCTTGACTACTTTGAAAATAGTGTAGGCTTGTTGATCTACCGCTGGGTAATTAATTTTAGTGCCTTTGAAAGAAGAGCTCATAAAGGCGATGGGTACTTCGTTGTTCTCGACGTTCTTTTGAGTTAGGGCGGCGACATAGGAACGGTCAAAAGCAAAAGTGTAAAGTGTAAAGTCTTGAGAAAAGTCGGGGCTCATGAGAGAAGGAGCGTTTATTATGGCCTTCTTTATTGCATTAAAATATTGATTTTCTAGTGGTCCCCAGTGATATTGGGTGTCATTCTTAATTAAATTTTGTAAATGCCTGACCATTTCGGAGAAACTGGGGACGAATATCCTCACAAAGTTAATCTGGCCTAAGAAAGACTACATCGATTTTTTGGATGTAGGGGGGGGAATTTTTGTGATAACCTTAGTCCTTTCGGGGTCGATAATAATTTCTTCGCTTGACACAATAAATCCGAAGAGTTTACCCTGTTCTACAGCAAAAATGGATTTTTTAGGATTCAAGGAGATGCCTTATTTACGACATCACTATAGAACGGCTCGTAAGTGAGCTAGATGATTGGTTTTGTTTTTAGAAAATATAGTCACATCATCTAAGTAAACTATGACAGAATTATTGATTATGCCTCGGAAAGAAATGTCCATTGCTCTCTGGAAAGTGGCACCAACATTAATCAATCCAAAGGGCATTTTTCGATAAGCGTAGGTGCCCCATGGGGTATGGAAGGTAGTTTTAAGTTGCTCTGGAGGAGACATCAGGACTTGGTTATACCCTGAGAAACCATCCAGTAAGGATAGCCTCTCAGAACCAGATACCTGTTGAAGGATCTGTTCTGTGGGTGGGACAGAATAGTTGTCTTTATCAGACACTTTATTAAGGTTTTGGAAATCTATGTAGAGTCAGATTTCCCCACTTTTATTCCGGATAGGAACAAGGTTAGAAACCCATTGAGTGTGCCTAACAGGAAAAATTATCTTAGCATTTAGGAGCTTATTCAATTCTTTTTTAACGGTCGGTTCAAGCTTAGGGTGCATTTTTCTTAATTTTTGTTGGAAGGGTAAGGTTTGGGGTTTCATAGGAATGAAATGTTGTATGATGTTGGGGTCGAAAGTTTTAAGGTCATCATATGTCCATGCAAAGACATCTTTAAATTCTTTGAACAATTTAATAAATGCATCTTTTTCTTGTCTAGAACATCCTACCCCTAGATTAATGCACTGTGGATTGTCCTTAGTCCCTAAGTTTACTTTTTCATATGATAATGAGGAACTATTGGTTTTACAGTTGATTGACTTTTTGAATTTATCTTGAAGATCATAAAATTTCTCTAATCTAACTACAGATTTAGGGATCGAATTTACCATGTCTGATGAAGATTCAGGAGTTCGTGGATCTGGTATTATCGTGAAATCGCACAAATTGTCGTCGTGCGTGCGTTCATCTATCGTCGTGCCTTGAAATGTTTCCTCCACATGCAGAAAGTTAATAATTTGTTGATCATCGTCAAAGACTCTCCAGTTCATGATGTTGTCGAGCACTGATGGCCGGAACAACAGTTTGACGGAGAATGCATCCAGGGACAAGCCTTCTGCAAGAAAGAGTTTAGAAGCTACGTTAGCTAATAGATCTGCTTCAAAGTTATTCGATCTAGGAATAGAATTTATATTGAAAGCAACAAACTTGTTCATTAAATTCCATACCTCGGATTGGTAGCTTTTAAGATGTAGAGACAAACAGTGGATAGAAACTCTTACCTGTCTAACCACTATTTCAAAGTCGCCAATGACAGCTAAGTTTTGAATGTTCATATCTAAATCTTTTCTGAGACCTTGTAGTAAAGCCTCATACTCTGCAGTGTTATTAGTACATTCAAATTCTAGCCTACATGCAATTAATGTTTTGTTACCTGCCAGATCGATAATAATGCAGCCTGCTCCAGCTCCTTCTTTGGACTTTGACCCATCGAAATAAAGAGACCAAATTTGATTTTCATCGGGTACATGAGATCGTTGTGTAGAAACTGTTGGTTGCACATATGCTACAATCTCGGACTGTTGTTCTGGATTGGTGATAGCTGAAGTCTCAGCCATGAAATTGCCGAAAAAAGTATCCATCCCTTGTACTTCGGGTGACTCAGCAGAAGGTGTAAATGGTTCGTTGGGATCATACAAATCTATGACCATGAACTTAAGGTAGCGTTCACAATTTACCTTGATCTTATTGGGCTTGCCATTCTCTGGAAGCCATAGGTGAGACCAATCTATCGTGAAATAGCCATGTAGCTGCTCTGACCAGTCCCTGCTTAAAAATAGACCATACACTTCTGGAATATCCACAACAATAATATCAATGACTTGATGAACCTTGGGGTTAGACAATAATCTTATAAGCACATTCTTTAGTTCGCCTATAACTTTAACATTAGTCTGATCAAGTTGTATGATTTTTAAGGTGGAGGGTTCAACTTTGACGTTAATCTTCTGGAATACAGACCATGGCATCACATTGGATGACGCTCCTGAGTCTACCATAAAATTGTGCACGTTTCTATTAAAGATTTTGAATGTTAACAAAAATGGAGGTACATTCTTGCGAGTGCTAAGGGTGGTAGTTTGTGGCTTTTTACTCGCAGTTTCTAAAGCTACTTTATCTACATTATTTACATTATTGACATTACTTACAGGAAGGCTTCCTTTATCTTGAGGAACAGGATTGTTTTTAGTGGAAGTCTTCTAAGGAACTTTGTTCTGCACAACCTTGTTACCACTTGAATTACCATTTTTACCATTCTCTAAGATATTCTGTAACATTTTTTGTAGAATAAATGGAAATTTCAATAACTCATAAACAAAAATATTAACCCTTAACTTTTTAAGATCTTCAACTACATCATAATCTAAGTTGGGGTTCACATGACTCTATTTAGTTTCAGTTGGTTTAGATTGCTTTGGAGGTGAGGTTGTAGTGTTTTTGGAAGAAGGTTTGTTTGTTGTCTTACTCCTGGTATTATAGGGATGGACTGTCTCGAAGTTAGCATGAAAGATGTTATCCGAGAAGTGTCCAAAAATATTTGGAGAAGACTCCTCTTCTTGAATTGTCTCTTGTTCAACTACCTCCTCAGGAATCTCAGGAGGCATCAAGTTATCTTGGGCTTCTAGAATCGTTTGAAGGGCACATTGCAGACTTTCTAGATTAAGGCCCTCGGTGGTTGGATTAGGTCGGTTGGTGGGAAAAGGCTTCCGGAATGGGGGTTTGTAAGGCTCTTTGCTCAAAGAAGCTTCTTCAGTCATCCTTTTTAAGTCTATAACTTGATTTGACAGTTTTTGAACAACTTTAGTTGAGTTTTCTAAATCAGAGCTTTCAAGTTGTGCTTTACTTTGAGTAGGTCTAGGGAGGATTTCAATCTTCTTTTTGGAAGAAGAACTAGTCTCTGTTTCATTGCTAGTAGAGTCTTTAAGACTAAGTATGTCTTTTTCAATCTAGCTGGCCTCCTCGAAGGCTTCTAACAACGTGGCTTTCTTAGATTGTTTAACCCAAATAGCTATACTTTGATGCAAAGCTTTAGTATAGTATGCTATTATAAGATTCTCGGCAGGCATGGAATCGTTAAGAATCTTTGATTGAAGTCTTTAACTTTCTCTTTAGGGTTCATTCTTAAGTTATAAATATCCATGACTAGGACTTCCAGAGGCTTACCATCTCCGAACTTTTCCAAAAAGCAAGACTCAAACTTTTCCCAAGACACGATGGTATGGGGTTGTTGGGAAAAGTACCATGTAGATGCATTTCCCTCGAAAGTATAGGGGAACAACCTACAGACTACATCTTCATGTTCGACATTGCAGAGTCTTATGGCTAATGTAAACTTTTTGATGTGATCTTCAGCGATCTCTTTTGAATCAAGGTCAAACTTGGGAAGCCATTTCTCCAGGTGTTTAGGCAAGGGATGATGAGCTCCAGGTACAGCTACGACATCCTGGTCGAGCCAAGGTCTAGCAAGATTGTTCTGGTTGGCCATTGGTGTAGTAGGTGTGGAAGGCTGAGAAGGGGAACTGCCTTCATCAGAAGAATCTCCTCCAGAAGAGGAAGGAGATGATGGAGGTGGTGAAGGAGGTATTCCAGATCCTCCTGCAACAGGAGTGAGGATTGGATCTATAGGGTTCATGGTGAGGTTAGTGCCTCCGATTTGTTCTCTGATATCAGAGAAATCTAAAGGTCGGTCCAAAGTTCGATTGGGTTGCCTCAAACGGGCTAAGGCACTATGAGTTCTTATGAGAGATTGGTGGACAATCTCTTGTATATCACCACCTGCAGGATTTGGGGTTACTGGTTCAACTATGACCCGTGGATCATTGGTTGATGTGGTTGTTGTTTGAGGGGAAAAGTTATCGTTTGAATGACTTCTTGTCACTATAGGTGAGAGATTAGGTGGTGGAGGAGTCTTATGACCACCTCGTGCCATTAATTAAGTTTAGGCCCTCCTTCTAGCGCCATTTGTTGATGGGTGAAATTGACCGTCTGTCAACTGGGAGAGTGGATCCAGTCCAGGGTTGTCTAAATAACCCAAGCCGTTTGGGATAACCCACCCTGATGGGTTTAGCGGCTCTGTTAGCCGATCTAAGTCCTAAGAAAACTACTCTAAATTAACTAATCTAACTAAAAATAACAATTAAAACAAACTAATAAACAAATCTAAACTATTATGTATACAATCTACTATCTAATACTATAATAACTCTACGAAATTAAATATCTAAATACTAATAGAATTAAATCTTAATCACAAATGTACAATATTTACAAGTTAAAGATTTAAATGAAAACCTGCAAAGCTCATTGGTAATCTGTACTAAGCTAGCGGAACTATTTTTTTTTTATTTTATAATTTTTATGAAAAAGAAATAAACTGAAAAACTATCTAAGCTAAACAACTAAAATAATAACTCTAACTACAAATCTAAACTAATATATTTATCTAAGCTACTTATATTATACTAATTAATTAACTATTAAATAACAAATAATGCACCGACCTGAAGAAATGCTCCAGGTTTTGTCCTGTATGCAATGATTGTCTTAGTTGATCGGAGGGAGGAAACCTGCACCGGATTATCCACGAGCTCCTTGTAAACTAAAAGCTGTTGTGCTCTTCAAATATAATTACAGGACAAACAAGACATAAAAATTTACAACAATCTTATGATTTATAAATCTTCATAGTTAGATAAATCTGCATGCAAAGATCTACAGAAAATGATCCAATTAACGAAGAAGAGAAATCTATAATTCATTATTTGAAACAAAGTAATTATTGTATTTTAAAAAAGAAGAAGGAGAGATTAGATACAGACAGCGTATAAATCAAATCACATCAGCATGCAAATAATTATGATAGCTAAAGTAGTCGATAATTAATTTCCAACTGATATGCAAAAACTTGAAACAAAAGTTTGATATATTGAAAGCGAAAGCTGTTACAAGACATCAACTTTTGTCTCGGTCTGTATCACAAATCCATAGTCTGGTTCTCCCACAGTGAGGATGATGAGTTTATTACAAAAAATTGACAAGTATTTAAAGACCTCCCATGGGGTAAAACATCCTTGTGGGAGTTATCAAAATAGTTACAGGAAATCTGGATATAATCTCCAAAGTCTGACTAAACTAACAACCTAAAAAAAACATATCCAAAGTATCTCCCAAACTGCTAGAACATGCCCAATTAATCATGGTAATTCATATGTACCTGAACAAGGATAAGAATAGACAATATTAGAGGATATTTTATTAATACAATTGACAAAAATCTAATTTCTAAGATTAGCTACAGAATCTTGCGATTCTGTAGCTGGTCTAAATTGAACACAGAATCATTTCAAAATCAATTCAAATCTTAAAAAATATATTCAAACTATTGAAAAATATTTCATTGCTAAAAGCATCATTCAAATCGACACTTGTATGCAAATTGAACAAACTAAATCGTATTCAACCAAATGATAACAGAGATGGATACACTCTGTTTAATTCATTATCTCATTAGATACTTGACAGCAATGAAATCGTTTTCATAAAACTAATTGAAATCGACACAAATAGTTGCTTCAAACATCAACAAAATCATTGTCGAATCCAAACGAAATCAACAGGATCGTTCTTCAAATTGATAAAACCATATTAAACAAATACAAATGATCATGCTAATCGTGGCACACAGGAACAAATCGAAATAGTTTGACAAAATCGTTATGAAAAATCATATCAATTAGTATAGCCACACGATTTTTAGCAAATAGATCTTCAACACAGGTCAAATGTAATCCAAATCCAAATGAGAATATCGATTCAATAGAAAATAGAGTCGTTCGTGGCTAATTGAAGTCAACAGTGTTGTTTTGAGTGTATTATATTACATCGTATTCATCAACCCAGTCACTAATAATGATGCATAACACATTTAAAGGATCATACCAATTCAAGCCCACAAAATTGTTCCAAAATCAAATCATAAGAACTAAATCAAAGCTGACGACATCCAACCACAACGAAATCATACCAAATCAAAACATAACTGTGCTCAGATTTCAGCGCAAAAATCTCCTATACAAGTCAGATACAATCAAAATCAAAATGAAAACAAACCTCATTGATTTGGTTAATTCAAACCAACAGAATTGTTCAAAACGAATCAAACCAACAGAATTGTTCAAAATGAATCAAACCCAATGAAAACCAATCAATTGCTAAACTGGGCACGACCAAATCGCATAACCAAATCATAACCATATTTGAATTCAGTGAAATGAATCTACTTCACAAGATCCATAACTATTTTTGATAGTCAAACCATGATAAAATCATTTCGAATAATGAACAGAACTAATTTGAACACCAAAACCAAATTCATTATATTAAACCAAGCAATTCATAAAACGGAATTGATATTGAAATTCATACCTGGATAATCAGAAAACAACTCGGTCATGATAATTTGGAATTGACGAAGGCTCTTGCCAATTCGACATTCCTAAAACCGATCAAAGCAGTGGTTTTCTGCCTCTTGTCATTAGCTTGAAGTCTGTCCTTTTCTCTCGATAGTACTACAACTTGGTTCTCTAAAGAATTAATATTTGATTGTAATAAGGGAACGTTAGTGTATTAGCGCTCAAGCCACACATTAAATTGGTTGTATGATGTCTACTCGGGCTTCGAAATAACAGTCGAGGATTTGTTTAGATCACCGAGGGTTTCATTATGAAGCTTGATTCCTGGGTAATTAGGATTGTTCTTTAGGCATGCGGGCAAATTAGAAACATAGTCATAGGGGGGCTTGGATCATAGGCATTGGGAAAAAGGATACTCTCCAGCTAGGAAGCGCTCGATATCGGAGTCCGAGTCCTCGTTGAGAACTTTGGGCTTTTGATCGAGGTTTGGCTTAGGTTTATTCCGGGCAAGTCTCGATATCAATCGAGCGTTCTTCTTACCTTTGCTATCGACAGTAGGGTTACCCTTGACCTTCTTACTCACAGGCTTATTTACAGCTTTAGCCTTATCTATTGTGATGTCGGGTAGGTTGATATCAGGGCAGATCGAGGGTTTGGGAGAAGGTAGAAGGGCATGAAATGGCACGGGTGGCCCGACCTTAGTCTCACTGACCACAGACTTGTCGATTTGGACAGACTCTGAATCAACAAAGCCATTTCGGGATAGAAAAGCTTCCCAATTATCGTCGTGGAGGTTCAAATGGTGGATGACGATGAGTCTAATCAAACCATGTTGAAACAAGTTGCTATCATCCTTCTCGTGTTTAAACCTCTTAGCCATTTTGTAAAGACTATGCAGGAAGTAAAATGGCATGTTCAATGGATAGCCCATGAAATTCATCAACAGTCGAAGGTGATAGAGAAAAACCAATCCATACCGACCCTCATAGGTCACAAATTGTTTAACCATAATCAAAAGATCGTGCCACCTAGGTTTAAGTGTGGAAATAGGCATACCTTTGTCACAGGATGTGACCTTTCATGATACGAATAGCAAAGGCCATGGCACCTCGTTGACTTTGAAGTTCTTAAACTATCGTTGGCCTGTGGTTGCTAGTCTTGTGGTAGAGCTTATGAATTCTTCATTGAGTTCAAGTTGAATGTCACCTACTTTAACCCTACACCCATCAAAGGTAAGGGCGAATTGTTGTGCAACAAACAGATTGAAACCCTCAAACCTCTGCACAAACGTGAGAGAACCACTATCCTCTAAGTCCTTACGGTCGTTATCAAATAGTAACAAATCTTGACTACCATTCGGCTCTATTCGCATCACCGGTGCCATAGATAGGAGCACACGATGAGCGATGTGAATGAGCCAGGGTTTGAATCACAACATACACAGGGGCAGAATGCTCACAGGCTTACCCGAAACTAGCAAAGGTGAAACAGGGATAGGGGAAGACATTAATGACATATCGTGCGAAGGTGGTGGAGCTAGTTCATACATGAAAAATAGTCATATCTACAGTACAACCGCCGACGCAAATAACTATTCAACCCACTATTGTATAGGTTAACAATTATGCCATTCAATCAACCAATGAAATCAATGGTAAGTGGATTAAACATTCACGCGAGCAATAGTTATAGTTTCAAAACCAAAGCAATAAATCAAAATTGCACCAAAGGTTTAATTTATATGAACTTTGTGTTGCATGAAACGATTTATACCAAGGGTTTAACCATAACACCAATGTGTTTTTATGAAATCAATGTGCCAAGTGAATCAATCAAAGAACATATAAATCCAATAACCAATGCATCACAAACTCAATCACTCATGAAGCGAAACTGTATAATCAATCAAAGAATGCCAAATGAGTACAGGTCAAGGGGTCTTGCCAACTGTATAATGATGAGTAAATTGGAAACACAATGGGCATATCGACAAGGAAGATCGCAACAATTCAGTGATGATTTTAATGTGACTTTGAAAACCAAGTTTTTAGACTTGCATTCATGAAAACAAGAACAAAAGTAAGTGTACACATAGCGCAAAAATAATAGTGTCATTTTATTCAAGGATTGCGACAAAAATTAAGGTTTGCAAAACACTGGTGTAGGCAGCTTATAAGGACAGTAGAAAAAATGTGAATTGGCTGCCAACAATGTAGACACACTGGTAGAAGCAGTTATCTGTGCCAAAAGAACAAATTCAGATTAGGATAACGAGAAAAATTCTAACTCAAAAAACAACAACCAGAAGATCGTGTAAACATCATCATTAACCAAATATTCCAGCAGTGTTTAAAGGATGAAAGCTAATGGCGGTCTTAAGACAAGCGAGTTGCGATATTAAAGATAAAATCTCCAATACTGTTGACAGAGCCACTGCTACCAGTAGGCATCCATAGCCTCGAAAAGGTTGCCATTTAACCCACTCTGACATCCGTATCCTGCCAAGAAGTTCTAGATCAGAATAAAGGACATTTTAAGGTAAAGAGGTTTCTTATTTGCAAATTTTCATATACCCAACATTGCTTCGCTGCCAACGAGCCTGTTCAGTACCTTGGAGAAGTTGCCTTGGCGTCATGCATGCATTTACCCGCTGCCAGCAGACCTGTTCAGCATCCCGACGGGTTTACAAGAACTTCCCATAGCTCTATTAATGATTTATTTTGTTTTATATAGTTGAGCGGGGTGACGCTGAAAATTATGATATTTTAACATATTTTTTTTAGACCTCGGCAGAATTTTTTTTAGAACTGCCCTTTATTAATATCCAGAGATGTTTCATTTATAGAACCAACTTTCTAAGGTAGGGAGACATCTCCTGAGTCATTCCCTTAAGGAATAGGGACAGTGTAAAAAGATAATAGATGATCGCAACAAGCTTATGTTAGAGATTGAAATCAGTTAACTTCTTTCAAACAACAAACTTTTGCCAATCACAGATGTAAATTTCAAAAGTATACAATTGATGTTTATACAATTTTCTTAGCAGTCATTTCAGCGAAGGAATTTTCTATTTTCTTCGTCTGAATAGTCAAGTATGCAGGTATGTGTATTTGCAAAAACACACACTGATAAACGAAAAGGAGAAATCCAAATCAAAACAGCAATAGAAAAGAAAACATAAGCAAAATATGTACATAATATACAAGGGTTGTCATTAAGCAAAGTATCTTTTCAGGGCTTGGCCATTCACCAGATAGGTGTCAGGCTACCCCTCTAGATTCGGCAATTGGAAAGAACTGGGACCCAACTTCTCAGCAATTAAAAATGGTCCAAGCCATAAGTTTTGAAATTTTGTGTGCTCTCCCTTTCCCTCATGCGGTTTATCCCATTTCAAGACAAGGTCACCTACATCGAAACTCCTATCAGACGCGGAGTTAGAATCGAACCATATTTTAACCAATAGTTGATGTTGATCTAACTTACGTTTAGCTTGGGATCTTACCTCTTCTAGCTTCATCAAAGCATTAATTTTGTTTTCTAAAGGGGGACAATCTTCTTCTCGAATTTTCTGTGATAACTGTATTAAAGGAAGAAGAATGTGTGGTGGCAGATTTGCTTCTCTGCCATAAACGAGAAAAAAGGGGGAGTTACCTACAACATCTTTTGGCATTACCCTATCATCCCACAACACGTTTAACAGTGCATTGTGCCAATTTTTGTGATTTTCAGCCACCATTCTCTTGATGATTTTAATCAAGTTCTTATTTGTTGATTCTGCCAATCCATTTCCCTGGGGGTAATAGCTAGAAAAATAATTCAATTTCATTCCTTTTTCCAAAGAGAACTCACTCATCTCAAGAGAGGAAAAGTAAGAAGCGTTATCGAATACTAAACAGTCAGGGATACCAAAACGAGTGATAATATTCGAATTTAGAAAGGCAATTACCTGCATGGTGTTGACAGTTCTTAACGCGGCATCTTCAGACCACCGGGTAAAGTAATCTGTGGTTGTTATGATGAAATTATGTTTTTGTGAGGATGGGGGGTTGATCGGACCTATGATATCAAGGCCCTACTGCTGAAAAGGAGAGTCTATTGAAACTGGCTGCAAAGGAAAAGCTGGTTTTTGTAACCGCCCTGATGCTTTCTGACAAATAATACACTTATGACACAAAGCATGGGCATCTCTAAGAAGCGTGGGCTAGTAATATCTGGCTCTTAAAACCTTATGGGTAGTGGTGTCACCAAAAAAATGACCGCCAGCTACTCCTGCATGCAACTCTAGCAAGACTTTTTATTCTTCGTCTTTCTAAAGACAACACATCAGTACGTCATCAAAATTTTGATGAAACAGGATACCATTAACCAAATGAAAGGAGGAAGAATTTAATATTAACTCTCTTCTTTTAGTGGGATCCAGGTGATGGGGGGCTGACCCGTGTTCAAGACAGAATCTTATATCATCATACCAAGGACTGACAGAGTTTTGTGCACAACAGATTGCATTTTGATCATGTTGTCCTAGCTTTGACATATCGCTTTCTTTTTGTTGTCCTGCTGCTGAATCAGCAACTAAATTGCATAACCCTTGGCCTCTTACTATTTGAGCTGGGGTAATTTCTATGTCATGCTCCTGCAAGGAGATGACCCAGTTAACCCTCTTTTCTCCTAGTTCTTTCTGCACTAACAAGTTCCTGACAGCTGGGTAAGGGACAATAATCTTCGTCCTAGACTTCAACAGATAAGACCGGAAATGCTTGACTGCTTTGAAAATAGTGTAGGCTTGCTGATCTACCACTGGGTAATTAAGTTCAATGCCTTTGAAAGAAGAGCTCATAAAGGCGATGGGTACTTTGTTGTTCTCGGTGTTCTTTTGAGTTAGGACGGCGGCATAGGAACGGTCAGAAGCAAAAGTGTAGAGTATAAAGTCTTGAGAAAAGTCGAGGCTCATGAGAGAAGGAGCGTTTATTATGGCCTTCTTTATTGCATTAAAATCTTGATTTTCTAGGGGTCCCCAGTGATATTGGGTTTCTTTCTTAATTAAATTTTGTAAAGGCCTGACCATTTTGGAGAAACTGGGGTCGAATCTCCTCACGAAGTTAATCTGGCCTAAGAAAGACTGAATCGATTTTTTGGATGTAGGAGGGGGAAGTTTTGCGATAACCTGAGTCCATTCGGGGTCGATAATCATTCCTTTGCTTGACACAATAAATCCCAAGAGTTTACCCTGTTCTACAGCAAAAATGGATTTTTTAGGATTCAAGGAGATGTCATATTTACGACTTCGCTGTAGAACGGCTCGTAAGTGAGCTAGATGATCAGTTTTTTTTTTTAGAAAATATAGTCACGTCATCTAAGTAAACTATGATGGACTGATTGATTAGGCCTTGGAAAGCAATGTCCATTTCTCTTTGGAAAGTGACACCGACATTAATCAATCCAAAGGGCATTTTTCGATAAGCGTAGGTGCCCCATGGGGTACAGAAGGTAGTTTTAAGTTGGTCTGGAGGAGACATCAGGACATGGTTAGACCCTGAGAAACCATCCAGTAAGGATAGCCTCTCAGAACCAGATACCTGTTGAAGGATCTGTTCCATGGGTGGGACAGGATAGTTTTCTTTATCAGACGCTTTATTAAGGTTTCAGAAATCGACGCAGAGTCAGATTTCCCCACTTTTCTTCCGGACAGGGACAAGGTTAGAAACCCATTGAGTGTGCCTAATAGGAAAAATTATATTAGCATTTAGGAGCTTATTTAATTCTTTTTTAATGGTCGGTTCAAGCTTAGGGTGCATTTTTCTTAATTTTTGTTGGAAGGGTAAGGTTTGGGGTTTCATAGGAATGACATGTTGTATGAAGTTGGGGTCGAAAGTTTTAAGGTCATCATACGTCCATGCAAAGACATATTTAAATTCTTTCAACAATTTAATAAATGCATGTTTTTCTTGTTCAGAACATCCTACCCCTAGATTAATGCACTGTGGATTGTCCTTAGTCCCTAAGTTTACTTTTTCATATGATAATGAGGAACTATTGGTTTTACAGTTGACTGAATTTTTGAATTTATCTTGAAGATCATAAAATTTCTCTAATCTAACTACAGATTTAGGGATCAAATTTACCATGTCCGATGAAGATTCAGGAGTTCTCGGATCTGGTATTACTATGAAATCACGCAAATTATAATCGTGTGTGTGTTCATCTATCGCCGCGCCTTGAAAATTTTCCTCCATATGCAGAAAGTTAATAATATGTTGATCATCGTCAAAGACTCTCCAGTTTGTGATGTTCTCGGGCACTGATGGCCGGAACAACAGTTCGACGGAGAATGCATCCGGGGACAAGCCTTCTGCAGGAAAGAGTTTAGAAGCTACGTTAGCTAATAGATCTGCTTCAGAGTTATTCGATCTAGGAATAGAATTTATATTGAAAGCAACAAACTTATTCATTAAATTCCATACCTCAGATTGGTAGCTTTTAAGATGCGGAGACAGACAGTGGATAGAATCTCTTACCTGTCTAACCACTATTTCAGAGTCGCCAAAGACAACCAAGTTTTGAATGTTCATATCTAAATCTTTTCTAAGACCTTGCAATAATGCCTCATATTCTGCAGTGTTATTAGTACATTCAAATTCTAGCCTACATGCAATTAATGTTTTGTTACCTGTCGGATCGATAATAACGCAGCCTGCTCCAGCTCCTTCTTTGGACTTTGACCCGTCGAAATAAAGAGACCAAATTTGATTTTCATCGGGTACATGATATCATTGTGTAGAAACTGTTGGCTGCACATATGCTACAATCTCAGACTGTTGTTCTAGATTGGTGATAGCTGAAGTCTCGGCCATGAAATTTCCGAAAAAGGTATCCATCCCTTGTACTTCGGGTGACTCAGCAGAAGGTGTAAATGGTTCGTTGGGATCATTCAAATCTGTGACCCTGAACTTAAGGTAGTGTTCATGATTTACCTTGATCATGTTGGGCTTGCCGTTCTCTGGAAGCCATAGGTGAGACCAATCTGTCGCGAAATAGCCATGTAGCTGCTCTGACCAGTCCCTGCTTAAAAATAGACCATACACTTCTGGAATATCCACAACAATAATATCAATGACTTGATGAACCTTGGGGTTAGACGATAATCTTATAAGCACATTCTTTAGTTCACCTATAACTTTAACATTAGTCCAATCAAATTGTATGATTTTTAAGGTGGAGGGTTCAACTTCGACATTAATATTCTGGCATACAGACCATGGCATCACATTGGATGATGCTCCTGTGTCTACCATACAATTGTTCACATTTCTATTAAAGATTTCGAATGTTAACAAAAATAGAGGTACATTCTTGCAAGTGCTAAGGTTGGTAGTTTGTGGCTTTTTACTCGCAGTTTCTATAGCTACTTTATCTACATTATTTACATTATTGACATTACTTACAGGAAGGCTTCCTTTATCTTGAGGAATAGGATTGTTTTTAGTGGAAGTCTTCTGAGGAAATTTTTTCTGCACAACCTTGTTACCACTTGAATTACCATTTTTACCATTCTCTGAGATATTCTGTAACATTTTTTGTAGCAGAAATGGAAATTTCAATAACTCATAAACAGAAATATTAGCCCTTAACTTTTTAAGATCTTCAACTACATCATAATATAAGTTGGGGTTCACATGACTCTGTTTAGTTTCTGCTGGTTTAGATTGCTTTGGAGGTGAGGTTGTAGTGTTTTCGGCAGAAGGTTTGTTTGTTGTCTTACTCCTGGTATTATAGGGATGGAATGTCTCGAAGTTAGCTTGAAAGATGCTATCCAAGAAGTGTCCAAAAATATTTGGAGAAGACTCCTCTTATTGAATTGTCTCTTGTTCAACTACCTCCTCAAGAATCTTAAGAGGCATCAAGTTATCTTGGGCTTCTAGAATCATTTGAAGGGCGCATTGCAGACTTTCTAGATTAAGGCCCTCGGTGGTTGGATTAGGTCGGTTGGTGGGAAAAGGCTTTTGGAACGGGGGTTTGTAAGGCCCTTTGCTCGAAGAATCTTCTTCGATCATCCTTTTTAAGTCTATAACTTGATTTGACAGTTTTTGAACAACTTTAGTTAAGTTTTCTAAATCAGAGCTTTCAGGTTGTGCTTTACTTTGAGTAGGTCTAGGGAGGATTTCAATCTTCTTTTTGGAAGAAGAACTAGTCTCTTTTTCGTTCCTAGTAGAGTCTTTAAGACAAAGTATGTCTTTTTCAATCTGGCTGGCCTCCTCAAAGGCTTCTAACAACGTGGCTTTCTTAGATCGTTTAACCCAAATAGCTATACTTTGATGCAAAGCTTTAGTATAGTATGCTATTATAAGATTCTCGACAGGCATGGAATCCGCAGGGATTCAGTTCTTAAGTGTTAAGAATCTTTGATTGAAGTCTTTAACTTTCTCTTTAGGGTTCATTCTTAAGTTAGAAAGATCCATGACTAAGACTTCCGGAGGCTTACCGTCTCCGAACTTTTCCAAAAAGCATGACTCAAACTTTTCCCAAGACATGATTGCATGGGGTTGCTGGGCAAAGTACCATGTAGATGCATTTCCCTCGAAAGTATAGGGGAACAACCTACAGACTACGTCTTCATGTTCGACATTGCGGAGTATTATGGCTAACATAAACTTTTTGATGTGATCTTCAACGATCTATTTTGAATCAGGGTCAAACTTGGGAAGCCATTTCTCCAGGTGTTTACGCAAGGGATGCTGAGCTCTAGGTACAACTATGGCATCCTGGTCAAGCCAAGGTCTAGCAGGATTGTTCTGGTTGGCCAATGGTGTAGTAGGTGTGGAAGGATTAGAAGGGGAACTGCTTTCGTCAGAAGAATCTCCTCCAGAAGAGGAAGGAGATGATGGAGGTGGTGAAGGAGGTATTCAGATCCTCCTGCAGCAGGAGTGAGGATTGGATCTGTAGGGTTCACGGTGAGGTTAGTGCCTTCGAGTTGTTCTATGATATCAGAGAAATCTAAAGGTCAGTCCAAAGTTCAATTGGGTTGCCTCAAACAGGCTAAGGCACTATGAGTTCTTATGAGAGATTAGCGGACAATCTCTTGTATATCACCACCTGTAGGATTTGGGATTACTGGTTCAACTGTGACCCGTGGATCGTTGGTTGATGTGGTTGTTGTTTGAGGGGGAAAGTTATCGTTTGAATGACTTATTTTCACTATAGGTGAGGGATTAGGTGTTGGAGGAGTCTTACGACCGCCTCGTGCCATTAATTAATTTCAGGCCCTCCTTCTAGCACCATTTGTTGACAGGTGAAATTGACCGTCCGTCAACTGGGAGAGTGGATCCGGTTCGGGGTTGTCTAAATAGCCCAAGTTGTTTGGGATAACCCACCCTGACGGGTTTAGCGGCTTCGTTATCCGATCTAAGTCCTAACAAAACAAAAAGAAAACTACTCTAAATTAACTAATCTAACTAAAAATAACAATTAAAACAAACTAATAAACAAATCTAAACTATTATGTATACAATCTACTATCTAATACTATAATAACTCTATGAAATTAAATATCTAACTACTAACAGAATTAAATCTTAATCACAAATGTACAATATTTACAAGTTACATATTTAAATGAAAACCTGCAAAACTCATTGGTAATCTGTACTAAGACAACGAAACTATTATTTTTTGATTTTATAATTTTTATGAAAAAGAAATAAACTGAAAAACTATATAAGCTAAACAACAAAAATAATAACTCTAACTACAAATATAAACTAATATATTTATCTAAGCTACTTATATTATACTAATTAATTAACTATTAAATAACAAATAACGCAATGACCTAAAGAAACGCTCCAGGTTTTGTCCTGTATGCAATGATTGTCTTAGTTGATCGAAGGGAGGAAACCCGCACCGGATTATCCACGAGCTCCTTGTAAACTAGAAGCTGTTGTGCTCTTCAAATATAATTACAGGACAAACAAGACATACAAATTTACAACAATCTTATGATTTATAAATCTTCACAGTTAGATAAATCTGCATGCAAATATCTACACAAAATGATCCAATTAATGAAGAAGAGAAATCTGTAATTCATTAATTGAAACAAAGTAATTACTATATTTAAAAAAAAAAAGGAGAGATCAGATACAACGTGTAAATCAAATCACATCAGCATGCAAAGAATTATGATAGCTAAAGTAGTCGATAATTAATTGCCAACTGATATGCAAAAAATTGAAACAAAAGTTTGATATATTGAAAGCGAAAGTTGTTACAAGACATCAACTTTTGTCTCAGTCTGTATCACAAATCCATAGTCTGGTTCTCCCACAGTGAGGATGATGAGTTTATTACAAAAAATTGACAAGTATTTAAAGACCTCCCACAGGGTAAAACATCCTTGTGGGAGTTATCAAAATAGTTATAGGAAATCTAGAGATAATCTCCAAAGTCTGACTAAACTAACAACCTAAGAAAAACATATCCAAAGTATCTCCCAAACTGCTAGAACATGCCCAATTGATCATGGTAATTTGTATGTACTTGAACAAGGACAAGAATAGACAATATTAGAGGATATTTTATTGATAAAATTGACAAAAATCTAATTTCTAAGACTAGCTACAGAATCCTGCGACTCCGTAGCTGGTCTAAATTGAACACAGAATCATTTCAAAATCAATTCAAATCTTAAAAAATATATTCAAACTATTGAAAAATATTTGATTACTAAAAGCATCATTCAAATCGACACTTGTATGCAAATTGAACATACTAAATCGTATTCAACCAAATGATAACAGAGATGGATACACTTTGTTTAATTCATTATCACCAATTCGGGTCAATAGAATAGCATTAGATACTTGACAGCAATGAAATCGTTTTCATAAAACTAATTGAAATCGACACAAATAGTTGCTTCAACCATCAACAAAATCATTGTCGAATCCAAACGAAATCAACAGGATCGTTCTTCAAATTGATAAAACTATATTAAACAAATACAAATGATCATGCTAATCGTGGCACACAGGAACGAATCGAAACGGTTTGAAAAAATCGTTATGAAAAATCATATCAATTAGTATAGCCACACGATTTTTAGCAAATATATCTTCAAGACAGGTCGAATGTAATCCAAATCCAAACGATAATATCGATTCAATACAAAACAGAGCCGTTCGTGGCTAATTGAAGTCAACAGTGTTGTTTTGAGTGTATTATATTACATCATATTCATCAATCCAATCACTAATAATGACACATAACACATTTAAAGGATCATACCAATTCAAACCCACGAAATCGTTCCAAAATCAAATCATAAGAACTAAATTAGAGCTGATGACATCCAACCACAACTAAATCATACCAAATCAAAACATAACCGTGCTCAGATTTCAGCACAAAAATCTCCTATACAAGTCAGATACAATCAAAATCAAAACGAAAACAAACCTCACTGATTTGGTTAATTCAATCCAACTGAATTGTTCAAAACGAATCAAACCCAATGAAAACCAATCAAATGCTAAACTGGGCATGACCAAATCCCATAACCAAATCATAACCATATTTGACTTCAGTAAAATGAATCTACTTTATAGGATCCATAACTATTTTTGATAGTCAAACCATGATAAAATCATTTCGAATAATGAACAGAACTAATTTGAAAACTAAAACCAAATTCATTATATTAATCCAAGTAATTCATAAAATGGAATTCATATTGAAATTCATACCTGGATAATCAGAAAACAACTCGGTCATGATAATTTGTAATTGACGAAGGCTGTTGCCGATTCGACATTCCTAAAAATGATCGAACCAGTGGTTTTCTGACTCTTGTCATTAGCTTGAAGTCTGTCCCTTTCTCTCGACGGTACTGCAACTTGGTTCTCTAAAGATTTGATATTTGATTGTAATAAGGGAACGTCAGTGTAGTAGTGCTCAAGCCACACATTACATTGGTTGTATGATGTCTGCTCGGGCTTCGAAATAACAGTCGAGGGTTTGTTTAGATCACTGAGGGTTTCATTATGAAGCTTGATTCCTGGGTAATTAGGATTGTTCTTTAGGCATGGGGGAAAATTAGAAACATAGTCATAGGGTGGCTCGGAGCATAGGCCTTGGGAAAAAGGATACTCTCCAGCTAGGAGGCACTCGATATCGGAGTTCGAGTCCTTGCTGAGAACTATGGGATTTTGATCAAGGTTTGGCTTAGGTTTATTCCGGGCAAGTCTCGATATCAATCGAGCGTTCTTCTTACCTTTGCTATCGAGAGTAGGGTTACCCTTGACCTTCTTACTCACAAGCTTCTTTACATCCTTAGCCTTATCTATTGTGATGTCGGGTAGGTTGATATTAGGGTAGACCGAGGGTTTGGGAGAGGGTAGAAGGGCATGAAATGGCATGGGTGGCCTGAAATTAGTCTCATTGACCACAAACTTGTCGATTTGGACAGACTCTGAATCAACAAAGCCATTTCGAGATAGAAAAGCTTGCCAATTATTGTCGTGGAGGTTCAAATGGTGGATGACGATGAGTCTAATCAAACCATGGTGAAATAAGTTGCTATCATCCTTCTCACATTTAAACCTCTTATTCATTTTGTAAAGACTATGCAGGAAGTAAAATGGCATGTTCAATGGATAGCCCATGAAATTCATCAACAGTCGAAGGTGATAGAGAAAACCCAATCCATACCGACCCTCACAGGTCACAAATTGTTTAACCATAATCAAAAGATCGTGCCACCTAGGTTTAAGTGTGGAAATAGGCATACCTTTGTCATAGGATGTGACCATTCGTGATACGAATAGCAAAGGCCATGGAACTTCGTCGACTTTGGAGTTCTTAAACCATCACTGGCCTGTGGCTGCTAGTCCTATGGCAGAGCTTATGAATTCTTCTTTGAGTTCAAGTTGAATGTCACCTGCTTTAGCCCTACACCCATCAAAGGTAAGGGCAAATTGTTGTGCAAAAAACAGATTGAAACCCTCAAACCTCTGCACAAACGTGAGACAACCACTATCCTCTAAGTCCTTATAGGCATTATAGAATAGTAACAGAGCTTGACTACCGTTTGACTCTATTCTCATCACTGGTGCCATAGACAAGAGCACACAGTGGGTGATGTGAACGAGCCAGGGTTTGAATCATAGTATACGCAGGGGCAGAATGCTCATAGGCTTACCCAAAACTAGCAAAGGTGAAACAGGGATAGGGGAAGACATTAATGACATATCGTGCGAAGGTGGTGGAGCTAGTTCATACATGCAAAACATTCATATCTACAGTACAACCACCGGCGCAAATAGCTATTCAACCCACTATTGTATAGGTTAACAATTATGCCATTCAATCAACCAATGAAATCAATGGTAAGTGGATTAAATATTCGTGAGAGCAATAGTTATAGTTTCAAAACCAAAGCAGTAAATCAAAATCGCAACAAATGTTTAATTTATATGAACTCTGTATTGCATGAAACGATTTATACCAAGGGTTTAACCATAACACCAATGTGTTTTTATGAAATCAATGTGCCAGGTGAATCGATCAAAGAACATATAAATCCAATAACCAATGCATCACAAACTCAATCACTCATGAAGCAAAACTATATAATCAATCAAAGAATTCCAAATGAGTACAGGTCAAGGGGTCTTGCCAACTGTATAATGATGAGTAAATTGGAAACACAATGGGCATATCGACAAGGAAGATCGCAACAATTCAGTGACGATTTTAATGTGACTTTGAAAACCAGGTTTTCACACTTGTAGTCATGAAAACAAGAACAAAATTAAGTGTGCACATAGCGCAAAAATAATAGTGTCGTTTTATTCAAGGATTGCGACAAAAATTAAGGTTTGCAAAACACTGGTGTAGGTAGCTTATAAGGACAGTAGAAAAACTGTGAATTGGCTGCCAACAAGTCCTCAAATATTTCCTTAATATTATTTGTCAAAATATCTTCCCTCTTCTCTGCTTCCTTTCTTTGTGATAATATTTTAGCTTCCAAACACTCATTTATCTGTTGTTTTTCTTCCAACTAATTTTTTATAGTTTCTTCAATCACTTTGGCTTCTTTTATTTGAACCTTTAGATTTATGATAATCTGTTGGAATTCTTTAGAACCTTTATTTATCTTGATCAATTCTTCCTTGAGGGAATCATTTTTGTTCCTTTCTTATTTTAGCTCACTTAAGGCACTGACTAGTTTAGCTTCAAGATCTACTTCACCTTCTTATTGTTCCAAATATGTATGACATGATGAGCTTATTTATTTTTGTTTTATCTTAATATCTTCTTCATATTTATCAAGATGATATGTCTCTATGGTTGTAATAAGAGATTCCTTAGAGTAGATTTTATGTAGCTTATCCCAAAGTTCTTTGGCTGATGAAGATTGTTCTACTTTGACCTTTACATCATCAGGTAATGCATTGAGGATGATATCCATTGCTATTTTTTCTTCTTATTATTAATTCATTCTTGGTTGTAGTCTTCAAATGTTTCTTTGAAGTTGTGTATCATGTAACAATTAATTTCCAAACGTCAAAACCTTGTGCCTGCAAAAATTCTTTCATCCTTATATTCCAAAAGACATAGTTCTGACCATCAAACACTAGCATTGCATTATCTGTGCACTCCATGATCTACCTTCTAGTGGTTAGATTCTTTCTTAAGGACCTTCTCTGATACCAATTGTTGGAATATTCACCAATACTGAGTTGGGGGGGGTGGGGGGGGTGAATTGGTATTGCGAACTTTTAACCACTTTTAATCAGAACATGTAATCTTCAATTAATCAATCGATTTATCACTTATGACTAAATTCAATATGTCATTAACAATGACATTGAAAAATTCATAACATATAACCACAAATACACAACACACCATAATTTTATGTGGAAACACAAATGGGAGAAAACCATGGAATGATTTATTATATATAAAAAGATTACATTCATAGGAAGGAAAACCTTCCAAATTCTCCAACACTAACTGGAAGGAGGCTCCAACTCCCTGTTTACAGGATCCAACCTAAAGGAAGTTACAACTCCCTAAATTCTCCATCTCCAATTGGAAGGAGGCTCCAACCCCCTGATTTCTAGGCTCCAACCAAAAGGAAGATCTAACTCACTGTATTCACCAACTCCAACTGGAAGGAGGCTCCAACAGTCTCGTTTAAAGGCACCAACATTAAGGAGAATTTGATCTCCTACCTTGCACCACCGTATCGCCCTGAAATGTAAATGGAGACTCAACCTGTCATTATCACTGTCATCGATGATCAACCTGTCACTGTTAGTGATACTCAACCTATCATTGTCACTGTCATTGTCACTGATACTGATACATCATCATCATCAATCCAGAATCAACCTATCAGTTTCACTGTCACTGTCAATGTCACTGATACTGAAACATCATCATCATCAATCCAGACTCAACCTGTCACTGTAACTATCACAGATACTAAAACCTCATCATCACAAAAACCAGTTCCAATCACATAAATCATATGCCAATATCACCAAGAACATCTCTCAAAATATATACCCAACATCACCAAGATATGAATCAAATCATGTTCCAATATATATGATCCATAACATCCATAAACCATGTACCAAAGATATGCCTCAAGCATGTGCCAACATCAATATGTGCATCAAACCATATACCTTATACATGTTTCAAATATATGCCTCAAACATGTACCAAAACATCCAAGATATACCTCAAATAATATACCAAATGATGCATAAAACCATGTACTAAAGAGTCCAAGTATACCTCAACCATGTTCCAAAGATATGTGCCAAAACAACACATCTTAAGTTTATATCAAACACCTGTTTGGGACTAGTTTTTGGATTAGTCACAAACCCTAACTTCCAACAAGTATAACTCTATACTTGTAATGAATAAAGGTCTGAAATGTGTACCCAATATTATGCAATATCTTGTCTGAAATCAGTCCAAGTTTCACTTATTGAATCATCCCTGAAAAGGAGTTATAGAAAAAATGAGAGACATTCCCGAATTCTGTCCTTTTCTAGAGAGAGAGAACTTGTACAACATGACACATGCTCAATATTTGATATATGATTATGAAAATCACAAAAAATATACTATAGACTGTACTATTTTTAATGCAATTTGGCTCACATAATTTTTATCTTATATGAATAATTTATGACTCTTTTACCTAAAACACTTGCTTGAAACTAGTTACAAGACTATTAAAAAACCCTATCTTCCATAGAGTGTATCTACAAAAGTGAAACAAACCAAAAGATGAAATTTTTACCACTTGTATCTTGATATGTCTTATCAACATCCTCTAAGATTCACTATCTGAATCATTCTATAAAAAAATTTATAGCGAAAGTGGTAAGATGACGTTTAAATAACATACCTTAGAACACATCATCACAAGACTTCATATTCCCTTGGAATTTTTCCCTTATTCACTTCATATTCCCTCTTAAATTTTCCTTATATATGCTTGGTTACCTTAGATAAAAATAACTTTAGTTGATGTAACAATTGAACTCCTAGGTGCCTTATTTATACCAGATCTGACACCCTCTTTTTAAGGCTGACTTGACACAAATAAAATTCCATTTAATTTTTAATGATTATTCCATTGGGGCAGAATTTACCAACAATATAATTTTATATTTATTTTAATATTCATTGCAATTTGGTTGACTTGTAACTTCTTGTTTGCAACACGTTTTAGGGGCTGACTTGTAACTTTTTGTCCTTAGATCCGAGGCTTCTTCATTTTTTTTCAGGGATTCATTTTTAAGAGGGAATAACTTCTCAATTGTGAGGAACCACATGGTATAACACCTATTGTTGGAAATGGAATGACTAGGTATATCCATCTATAAGGGTTGTGCATGAACTTACATTGTCCTTCACACTCGTTTTCTTCAAAAAAATTCAGGATTCATGACCAGACATCTCGGGATTCTTAACCACTTGGTCACTTAACCACATTTCCATGGATTCTTGTAGACTTATTCAAAGAGTCTTCCCATGAGGGCCATGGTTAGAGCTATTCCATAAAGGGGCCTATTTGGAGACTTCTCCAAATACACCCATCTCTTGGACATCTTCTAGGTTTTATATATAGGGTTGACATCAATGCAAATTAAATTTACAACAATCTCCCCCTTTGACATTGATGGAAACACTCATACTCCCTCTGTGACATTTCTTATGATATTTCTTACCTCATGTTTCTATACCCACTGACATCAATGGAAAATGTTAACTCTCTTTTGGACTAATCCCCCCGTCTTCATGCTTCTTATCATTCTCCCCTAATATTTCTCTTCCCCTTTGATATCAATGGAAAAGAGTAACTCCCCCTAACAATATACCTTCTCTGATATTTCTCTCTTACTTTTGTTCTTTATCTTCCCTTTTGACATTAATGGTAACTCCCTTTGATGATTTCTCTCCCATTGTCTTCTTTTGCAAGATTCCATGTAGATCAATTTGGAGCTTCTTGTATACGCTTTCTTTCCTCTCTTTCGGTTCTCTTTTTCCATTGATGCTTCCTGTTACTATAATATAATGACGTATATGGAAAACATTCATGTTAAGGTTTCATCATAAATTGAATTCAATTCTTCATGGATTTTCATCTTCACTGAACTGAAATCAATGACATAATCATCCAAAAATATTCTCTTGATAGTATAACTCTTCCTGATGGTTTCTCTATGTATTTTTGTGCCTTTAACTACTTTCCTTCCTAGCTGGTTTCACTTATCAATACACTTTAATTATGAGTCATTCTTTACAATGAGCCCATCTTACTTTCTGTAATTCCTTCTGAGCTCATTATTTTCATTCATTGTTATGTATCTTCTCTGATTCATTTCAAGTATAGTCTTCTAGACTTTCCAAATATCTCATGAAATCATCTATGTCCATATTTCATAACAATTTTCCATGACTCTCCTACACAACTACACACATTGATGACTAATTTTCCACTTCATTGTTTTGAGATCTTCTTCGAATTTGATGCAAACGATCAGTGGATATTCCTACTTTTCAAGATGAATATTCAAATATGTCTACTAGTCTACTTTGTCTTCAAATAAAAATCTACAAGTCTACATGGGGATGAAAACTTCTTTTTAATATACCAATCTATCATGAGACATTCTACACCTCTTTCATCAAACCATTCTAAATATTCCTTCCCAAAATCTCCAAACAAACACTTCAGACTACCCAAAAGATAACTCTATGATCTGCAATAGTTGCTTCTTAGGATTTCCCTCTTCAACAACCTCATTTACTGGGAATCTTAAATCCATATGGATTAAAACAATACATAAGCCTACTCTGCTGCAAGATCATCATTCTGAATTATGACACCTTCCTCTTTATGTGTAGATTTTTCATGCAACTCTGTAAATCCTGTGAGTATGATCTATAGGAGTTCTTCATTCACCTATTCTTCTTGTTTTTGCTTTCTTCTCGAAACCTTATTGTACTTGATATCAATATTTTACTTCATGGAAGACTTTGTTACACTTCTACAATCACGAGCTATATGTCCATACTTTTGGCATTTGTAACATACAATATTGTTGGGAGCCATATAAACATTTCTTGCTTGAACATTTCGTCCAAACACTCTACAATATACAACTTTATGTGCAAATTTATTACAAATAAAACAATAACCATGAAATAAACTTTGATACATGGAAGTAAATTATCCTGTTTGTGATGTAGTCCTTCTAAATTCATGCCTTGGTTGATCATAATCTTCTCTTTTGTTGTTTCTTTCACACTTATTGAATATTCTTTAATCCATGAAGGTAGAATGTCTTCTTGGATATCCATATCTTATGTAATATTATTCTTAAGTATTCTCCATTTCTAGAGTGCTATCCTTTCAGAGCTTGCATTATTCCTTCTTGATATAGCCTTTGATGATTTCCACATAACTCTTATCTTTCTCTTCATTCTTCCTTTCCAACAACCTAAAACATTTTTCTTCAACTTTATTTACTGACGGTGTGGAGCTTCCTCTCTGTTCAACATTCTTATTGAGCTTGACAACTTCAACCCTTCAAGTGATGACTTCTTCTTCAAGATTATCACAATATTCTTCTTTCTTCGTCATTTGGATCTTCATTGCTTCTTTGGTTCTCTTTGCTTCTTCAAATTGGGTCTTCAAGGAGATGATTTCTTCTTCAAGTCTTATTTCTTGTCGACTAAATTCTACTTCAAGATTGTTTAAGTCCTTATATCTTTCCATAAGATGATTTTCAAAAATCACTTCCCTCTTCTCTACTTTCTTTCTCTGTGATACTATTTTATCTTCCAAACACTCATTTATCTTCTATTTGTCTTCCAACTGATTTTTGAGAGTTTCTTCAATCACTTTGGCTTCTTCTAGTTGAACCTTTATATTTATGATAATATGTTGGACTTCTTCAGGACCTTTCTTTATCTTGATCAATTCTTCTTTGAGGTACTTGTTTTCCTTCCTTTCTTCTTTTATCTCACTTAAGGAACTGACTAGTTTTCCTTCAAGATATACTTCACCTTATTCTTCTTCTTAATATTTCTGACATGATGAGGTTCTTTCTTCTTGTTTTATCTCAATATATTCTTCATATTTATCAACATTCTCTCACTTTGTGATTGCAAGAAAAGATTCCTTAAAGTAGAGTTTATGTAGCTTACCCAAATTTATTTGGCTGATGAACATTTTCTTACTTTGACCTTTACTGAATTAGGTAATGCATCTAGGATGGTATCCATTGATATTTTGTTGTTCCTTCTTAATTCCTTCTTGCTTGCAATCTTTGGAGGTTTCTTTGAAGTAGTGTATCATGTAGCAATTGATTGTCAGATGTCAAACCCCTTTCCTATAAAAATGATTTCATCCTTTTATTCTAGAAGACATAGTTCTGACCATCAAACACTGGTGTTCCATTATCTATTCATTCCTGATGAAAACCCCCTCGGGGATCTCTATGAAAATAGGTGCAGAGTTATAAATAAAAATCTATGCAACTTCAATATCGAGGTGCTCTTTATTCTTATATGGGACAAATATCTTCATTTCTCTCTACACAAGACCTCTCGATGCTTTATCCACAACACTTTAACTCTAGCATGAATCCTCTATGTGACCAAGTGCTTGAAAATATTCACTTATCTCTAGATCACTTAAAATCTAGGCGCTTGTCCACATATGAGCATGGGCTAGAACCAAGGGTTTATTAGATGTCGAACCACCGAATTACTTTCAACTATCATGAACTTACTCTCTTCTTGTCTCTATTCAGTGGGTGATAAAATCTCAACCATTGATCAACTAAAATGATCAATGGTCAATACAAAGGACCTAAACACCATCGATCTTGTGGCTATACTCTGGACCATCAATTTTTCCCTTACAAAAACTCCATGAAATATGTGGGTCCCCATAGAACCCTAAGTACCATGAAACCTTCTCTTTCACATGTCACTCCTTTTGTGGACACCTTTATGTCAGCATGACGTATGTCGGGCACCAGATCACCAAGGGTTCTAATTTGAAAAAATCTCACATGAACTCGATTTGGTATGACATGCATCCAATCACATGGATATGTTTACATGTATTTGCCATGTCTCGATGCTGACTAGGCTTCCATGTGTCACTTTGATCCATGAATTTCACATGCTCCAATTTCCAAATGGACCCAGACATGTGTCATTTCCTTAATGGGTCATGTGTCACCCTCTTAGTGGTTGCATACATGTGCTAGCATATGTCAGTATCAAACTATCATACTTCTTCCTATGCTTACTCTTTCCCTGGTCTGATATGATATGTTAACTCTCGAGGACCTTCTCTGAGCTATGATTGTTACACATAAAAAATACTCACTTTGATAGTGTCGCAAGTGTCGTCATTACAAAGGTCGCAAGTGTCTAGTGTCGCAAGTGTCGTCATTACAAAGGTCGCAAGTGTCGCATTTTTCTCACAAATGTCGCAAGTGTCAGGGAAGCATTCTGCCATAATGCCTATGTCGTGCCTGTAAATGACATCAAGAGGAAACTTGGCACATGTCAAACACTTGATTTAGAAGAGGAGGAAAGGTTAACTGAACTCA